>VZQC01012376.1:437432-542725 GCA_009823505.1 Rhizomys pruinosus
AACAACAACAACAACAACAACAACAACAACAACAACAGAAAGGACTGCCTGAAAGAACTGACTGAAATAGTGAATTTCTGCTCAAAACAGTCAACTTCCACATGGAGAATTTTGAGAAGGACTGAGAAAGAGATGAAAAGCATGTTTGGCAATCATCCCAGCTCTCCTCCTCAAATCTTGAACCCAGCTACCACTCTGATTTACTCTGTCCCATGCCCTGATGTGAACTCATAGAGTCCACACTGGAGTTGGAGTCAGACGGACTCTGTCTAAGTACAGTGCTACCCCCTAATCTGCCTAGCAGGCAGATGAACTTGAATTGATCATTAAACTTCCCTGTCTCCTTTATCTCAACTGTGTAATAAGGCTCTATTTCCAACATTTCCCAGGAAAAAACATGCAGAACTTTTAATGACACAGAAAAGCAAGTGCTCCTGTAGCACGGCTCAGTATTCACAATGCTGTTAACCAACATTATTTGAATTGCTTCATCTATTTTCTCAGGCGCAGTGTTTCTCTACCTTGGAGCAGCTGCTGAGGGGAAACAAGGGAGGGCAGGCTGGAGAGGGTCACTGTTAACGGAAGTGAATGGGCCAAGTATACCAGCTCTCTCTTGGACTGAGCTGTCACTGCCAGCAAGAGCCTGTTACCTTTCTTTCCCCAATGTTATTCTGTATTTCTGTCTGTTGGCAGACTCATTATGATGGATCTCTGATTGTTAATGAGCACTTCAGTGCACAACCATTTACTAGCAGAAGGAGACACACCTTTGGGATGGCAGTTCTAGTCCCACTGTGAGCTGCAGACTCCAGCCTTATGACTCGCCAGGGAAGAAGTCATCCGGAACCATGATGAGCGGTTGAACTACAGGCTCACCCTGCACTAAACAAAGAACAGCAGACAAGAGAGAGAGTTGTCTGCCTATGATGGTTCATTTGACTGTTGGCTTGTTTGAATTAAGGAACACATAGGGCATTCATGAAACACAACTTTGGGTATGTCTGTGAGGCTGTGTCTAGAGAGAATGAAGAGAGGGGTTAAGACCTACCCTGAATGTGGACAGTACCATCCTGTGAGTCAGGTACCGGCCTGAATCAAATGGATAAAGGGAAAGCAACCTGATCACCGGCCTTCTTCCTTTCTGCTTCTCTGTTTGCTTAGATGTAAGCAGAAAGCTAGTGCACCTTCTCCCTGCCAAGGACCTCCATTATGCCTTTCTTACCTGAGGGACTGGATCTCCTTAGACTGTGAGCCAAAATGAGGTCCTCCTCCTTTAAGTTCCTTGTTCACATGCTTTGTCACAGTCATTGGAAAAGTAACTACTTTCCAGTCTACCTCCTCCTACTCTCCATTTCCCTTTCTGTTATTTCAGATTTCAAATGCTCTGTCCGTTTCTATAAAGCCTGGCTGGCCTTTCACAGAATGTATCTTTTACTTTCTGGCATATTTCTGGACTACATTTCTCAACAACCCTTGCAGCTGGGGTGTGGCCATGGGATGGAAACCCTGGTCTGGTCATCTAGCCAAAGGATTATGAAGGGAGATGTGCATTACTTTCCAGAGCTGGCTGAAAAACTCTGACATGCAATCTCCCTGGTTTCATCCTCTCCTCTCACCTCAATGTGAATACCCAGAGGTGCCTCAAAGCCACCAGGGGAAGACAGAGCCCTGATGTTAACTGGATTTGATATGTTTGAGAAATAAACCTGTGCTTTATGAAGACATGAAATTCGGTGGTTTGTTTGTTGTAACTGTTTACAGGACCATGTTGGAAATTTCATGTGCTGTTTTTGCTTTTATGGTACTCTATAAAATAATATTAAACACTATTATTTTAGGTCTCAGTTGATATGAAAACAACTAAAATTGAGGCTGGATTATGTTTATCTTTTATGCTGCTTTTCAGAGAAATAAAAACATTTCCTTGAATCTTGCATAGGGTGCGTTCTGTTACTAGCTCAGGTGACCTTTAGCCAAAGTGAATTACAAAGACTTCTTTTTTGGTTTGTTTTATTTGTTTAAGGCAGGATATCATTCTATTGATCAGTCTGGCTTGGAACTCATAGAAATTCTCTGGCCTCAGTCTCCCCACTGCTGAGGTTGCAGACATGAGTCAATGTACCTGGTTCCAGCTAACTGTACTCCTAACCATTATGTAACACTCATCCACACCCTATGTCCTCATCTGGGGAAGTTAGACTGATTCTAGGTCAACAGAATGAAATGAACTCTGTCCCTGCACTTTTGCATGCTGTTCTTTGGCCTATTTTGAGTGTTAAGAGCCGTTGTAAGTCAGAACTAACAAATATCCTGTTGTACGGCCTGTCTAGTCACAGTGTCGTGCTGTACACCCTGTTTAGTCATATTGTCCTGCTGTGTACCCTGTCTAGTCACAGTGTCCTGCTGTATACTCTGTCTAGTCACAGTGTCCTGCTGCATAACCTGTCTAGTCACAGTGTCCTGCTGTACACCCTGTCAAGTCACAGTGTCATGCTGTACACCCTGTCTAGTCATATTGTGCTGCTGTGTACCCTGTCTAGTCACAGTGTCCTGCTGTATACCCTGTCTAATAACAGTGTCCTGCTGTATACCCTGTCTAGTTACAGTGTCCTGCTCTATGCCCTGTCTAGTCACAGTGTCCTGCTGTATACCCTGTCTCCTGACAGTGTCCTGCTGTATATCCTGTCTAGTCACAGTGTACTGCTGTGTATCCTGCTTAGTCACAGTGTCCTGCTGTATACCCTGCCTAGTCACAGTGTCCTACTGTTTGTCCTGTATAGTCACAATGTCCTGCTGTATATCCTGTCAAGTCACAGTGTCCTGCTGTATATCCTGTCCAGTCACAGTGTCCTGCTGTATACCCTGTTTAGTCAGTGTCCTGCTCTATACCCTGTCTAGTCACAGTGTCCTGCTGTACGCCCTGTCTAGTCACAGTGTCCTGCTCTACACCCTGTCTAGTCACAGTGTCCTTCTGTACTCCCTGTCTAGTCACATCTCCTGCTGTATATCCTGTCTTGTCACAGTGTCCTGCTGTATATCCTGTCTAGTCACAGTGTCCTGCTGTATACTCTGTCTAGTCACAGTGTCCTGTTGTTTGTCCCATCTAGTCACAGTGTCCTGCTGTATATCCTGTCTAGTCACAGTGTCCTGCTGTATATCTTGTCTAGTCACAGTGTCCTGCTGTATATCTTGTCTAGTCAGTGTCCTGCTGTATACTCTGTCTAGTCATAGTTCACAGCTTTTTAAATCTGTCTGCTGATAACTGCCTGTGACCTGGGAATGTCATGGAGCAAATGGCAGGAGCAGTGGCCATTCAGCAGGCCATGGGATTGAAGGGAACATAATATCCTAGTTTTTCCAAATCCTTGAGCTTTGTTGCCCACTGTGGCCTCCTGTCCATTAGGAGATGGTGATACCCTGCCTGACTCCCATCTCCTTTTCTATAATGCTTACTGAGAACACCACTCATGCAAACTCCTATTCGCTCTTCCCTCTTGGTACATGGTCCACCCAGGACATCCCAGCTGCTCACCGGACAGGCCCTTCACAACCTCTGTTCCACAGGCCTTTCCAATAGACTATACCTTTTCCTGCCTGCCATATCTCAGAGTTAGTGCGGACTGAAGTGTCCCACATCTTATTTCATGCCCCTTGATGGTATTCTGCTGTTAGGAGGGGTCCACTTCTCTGCCCCTTTGTGAGTCCTCATCTCTCATGGTGGGGCATGCAGTAGCAGAGGCTTAGAGCACGTTGATTGTAGGTATTCAGGGAGGCACCATGGCAGCTCAGGGGAAAGGCACTGTTGGGTCTTTGCATGTGGATGCGATTTCACGGTGAGCAATGCTGCTAGGACTTTGACGTATTATTTCTCTTTGATTCAAACAAAGCATGCCTTTGCTACTATCCTCTGAAAAGTGAGGATGATGAGGTTGGGGATGAAATTTCTGGTATCACTTGCTAAGTGTCTGGAGGCTTGTACCCAGCATGATCCTCCTCCTCTCTGTGTTCCCTTCCTCCATCTTCCCAGGGCATGGGACTCCCAGTGCTCATATAGGCACTAGGTTTACAGAGTACTCCTCAAAGCTGTTGTTATTACTTTCATTTTGCAGATGAGAAAATTGTGGCTCCGAGAATCGTTTTCCCAAAGGCGCTTAATCAGGAAGTGGCAGAGTTAAGACTTCAACTCAGGGACCATGCTCCTATGGGGGAAAGAATCTCAGAGATTTGCTTGTACTGCCACCAGAGCTCTGGTCACTGCTTTTCTAATTGTAGTTACACACACACACACACACATCACATGCATACATACATGCACACACAGGATGAACATATACATAAGCACACGTATGGGTGTATAGACACACCTACTATGTACAAGGGTGGCAGAGAAGAAGAGTAAATTTTGCAACCTCATGAATCACCCCTCCAGCTGGCTGTGTGACAGGCAGGTGTTCAAGGGTTATTTTTTTAATAGAAGCCTCTATTTCGAATTAAAACAAACACTTCAGGATAATAAACATAATATAAAACTTGTGAAAGTACCTTCTTAATTTCAGTAACCATTTCTTTACGTGATCATTACATTCGGACAAACCTGAGAGGAGGTGAGGCAGTCTTCCTCTTCAACATGAAGGCCAGGAAGCAAATATTGACTCTGTTAGGGATGAAGGGATGCCTGGGTTTCATTCTCAAAGCCAGAAAGCTGAAGGCTTGAGGAGGGCCTCTCTGTCCCTGGGGTTCTTGTGGAAGCAGATGAAAATGTGGCTGACAAGGAGCTGCTCCTCTATGAACTCCTGATGAGCTGTGAGACTATTCTTGCTCTGGAGCAGGGAACTAGCTGGGGTCAGGATGTGGAGACCACCACTATTCCACATGGCCCTCCAGTGGCCTCTTTGGCCTCTGAGTGTGGACTGGATGCTCAGAGGTGCTTCCTCTTCCCATACGCTCCCATTTATAGGCTATGCTTTGGTCCCTATGATTGAGGTGCTTTCCCTTTGAGGCAGCTTTGTGAAAACAGACTATACCTATGGGACCCTGAGCAATGGTGACTTCGGCTCTGCCCTTGTAAGGGCTCGGTTCTTAGAATCGTTATCTGTAAGTGGCATAATGTTGAAAGCTTTTATTATTTTTACCCTACATAAACCTGCGTAGAGAATTTTAGGGAAAGGATCACAAAAATGTTGAGAAAAAACAAAGGATTTGGCCTCACAGTTGTGATTTATTTGGAATTTGGATCTTTGCAAGTTGTACTTGAGTGGAATTTGCCAATTTTTGTTTGTTTGTTTGTTTGTTTGTTTGTTGTTTCTTTGTTTGTTTTTAAGGTCTCCTTGCAGCAGGTGTAGAACTCTCTATGTAGACCAGGTTGGCCCCAATCTCATGGAGATCTGTCTCCCTCTGCCTCCCAAGTGCTGGGAATAAAGGCACATGTCATCATGTTCCTGGCCAATGAATTTTCAGATGTGAGCACTTAGTGTTAAGGTTTAAATGTGGAATATACCGCAGAGGTTCCTCTGTTTGAATGGCTGGTCCTTGGCTAGCAGTGCTGTTTTGGGAGGTGGTGAACCTTTGGGGCAGTGACCTAGTCTGCAGAAGTGGTTGGCATGGGCAGACCTTTAAGGTAGCATCTGCATCTAGTTCCTTGACTGTGTACTTTCTGATCTGCTGAATTATTAACAGCATCACAATCTCTACCACTACCGACTTGCCTGTTCCAACAACAACCTGCCACCATGGACTGTACCCTCCAAACTATGTTCAAATAAACTTTTCCTGTCTTGTTATGTCAGGCATTTTATCACAGCAATGAGAAGAATAATACACTTGGCCTGCCCTTGATTAAATTGTTCCTCCCATATAGTTAGTTCTAAGGGGAACAACCCAAAGACTACTTAATCATTTGAGAAAGTATATTCTACTATAGTTGAAAACCCATTTGGTTAAAAGTCAGGTCAATGGGCTTGAATCCTACTGTTTCCACATTAACTTCAATTCCCAATGTGTGACTCACAGTAGATCAGCCTTTCTGAGACTCAATATCCTCATTCATAAAATGAGAGGAGCATAATAAACTTACACCTTATATGTAGATGGCTCTTGACCCATGTTTGTTGGCTGAATAGATGAATGAAATGATGGCTTGTAAGGTTGTTTATAGGCTCAAATGAGATCAACGTAAGTAAAATGCTGCAGACAGGTGATGTCTCAACAGTGTTTGATCCAGTCGGGAAGTCTAGTTGTAAGTGGGGATTACAGACTAGATATTTTGCATGGCTGAAGGATGGGTGGGTTGTGGAAAGGATGAGTAGACTCCTGCAAGTGCTACATTCTGAGAAAGAAGACAGCTGGGAAGGCATCTTTAACAGCTTTGCTTGGCCTCTACAGAATGTCCTTATTTAGCTGTCACTTCCTAAAAGCCTAAACGATCTTAGAGGAAAATTATTTCCATGACAACACTCTACCTCACATATGAGCTCTAGGAAGTCACCTTCTCTTTCCTTCCCTCTTGAAAAATCAAGAGCAGGAGACAATGACTTAGTCCCTTTCTGAGAAGGCTCTGAGTACTGTGAAAAGGAGAGGGGGCCTCGGAGGCCTTGGATCAGGGTGCTGCTTTGTGCTGCTGACCAGGCCTTGAGGAAGCATGGCCAGAAGGTCCACACCCATGCCTTCATCTTCTGGAACAGGAGAAGAATGCAGTCATGGACACTGTCTTCTCTGTCTTCTACTCAAATGGCAGATGCTGAGGTGATACAATGATCACTTTCTCACCTACTTTGGTTGAGCCTTGAGATTCTAATCTAATGAACCTTGTTGGCTTTATTTAACAATGCAATCTGGTGTCCATGATGCTTGGTATGCAGCAGGTTCCCAGCACATGGTTATGGAATGATGAAATGCAAAAATGAATGGTGTAATTTCTTCCTCAGACATTTCCCCCAAACCAGGGATGGACCAAGAAGAGGGCTGTATTGGTTACTTTTCTAAAGGCTGTGACAGGATTACCTGACAAAAGGAACTTTAGGGAGGAAAAATTGCATTTGGGTTCACAGTGTGAAAAGGGACAGTTCATAGCTGCGGGGAGGCATAGCGGCTGAAGAGGATAGTGGTGGGAGCCAGAATGCAGTAGCCTATTGTTACAGCTAGGAAGATTGAGAAATATGGGAGGAAGAAAAGTCAGCGTATAACCCTCAAGCCTCAGCCCTCATGAGGAGACATCTCACATTCACACCGTAAAAAGGACCATATATTAGAAGCAATGATAGTCTCCAAATTACCCTCCAGCTTGCTCACTTGTACAAGCTATCCACTGACTACCTTACACGGAATATTATGATATTAAAATGTGCATTGCCTATAAAACATGAAAGCAGAAGGTATTATCTGTGCCACATTAAGGTTTTCTTATAGTGTTTCTTTCAACCCACCCTTTAGGATCAATGAGTAGTGAATACCAATTGACTTTTGTTGAGCATTTGTAATGGACCAAGCACTGTGCTAAATATTCTCTGTGTGTTACCGTCATTACCTCTTCAGTGACCGTGGGAGTAGGTGCTATGATATTTTCATCTTACAGATGAAGCAGCTGGAGCTTAGGTTAAATAGCTTGCCCCAGTTCAAATAGTTGAAAGTAGTGAAATCGAGATCTGAGTCTAGATCTCCATGGTCTCAGAGGCTAGGAGACCCTGCAGGAGTCCCCACCGGTTGACCCTTCTGCCACCTCCCACTAGATCTTATGTTCAGTGAGCTTCCCCTGTCCAGGAGCACAATGACCCAGATTGCCTTTTAAGTATCTACACTGGCTCTACTCTGTTCAAAGCAAGATTTATTGATGGAGCTAATCAATTAAGCAATCGTTGTTTATTGAGCTCCTCTTGAATTATTCAATATTTATTGAGCAATTTCCATGTAGCTAGCACTTGTGCAATGAGCCATGGCGGATACAAGGCAAGTATGAGAGTCAGTCCTCATCTTCAGGGAGCTTGAAACCTAGTGGTAGATTAGAGAGGGAAGAGGTTAACAATATTAAACCACATAAAGAAATAAGGACTCAAATCTTATATTGATCAATACCAACAGCCTCTTGTATTGGAAGGCAGGAAGAGGACAGCTTCTCACTATTCAATATAGATTACGATTCACAAAGATATTCAGGCTAAACTATTCCTTTGATAGCAGGTAGCCTTGGACAGAGGTGGTGAAGAAGGTATTCCAGCTTGGGAAGTATAGCAAAGGCAAATGAGCAGAAGGAACAAGAGTTGTTCCAGGAGTAAGTGCACTGATCTAGCAAGAATGGCTGGAGTCTGTCTCATCCTTTCAGAAAATATACCAGTTTAGGAATCTAGACATGCTCCCCTGCTATAAGGCTCATGGGTGACAGAGTCAAAATTCATTGCATGGTTATTGAAACAGAATTATGCAAAAATAAATGATAGCTCTCCACTTACATAGAGCTTAGTATCTAGGAGAGTGCAAAATGCATGTACATATCTCCTTACACAGTGCAACACCCAGTATTCTAAGTGTTTCACATACTAAAGAATTGGGTTTTTACCAATATGGCAAAGTAAATAACTTACAAGTACCCAATTCTTTTTTTAAAGACTACCCAATTCTTTTTAAAAATTTTTTAATTTATTTTGTATGTGTATGAATGTACTGTCTGTATGTAGGTTTGTGCACCCGTGTCGTGCAATTCCGCGGAGGTCAGAAGAGGGTGTCAGATCCCCCTGGAACTGGAGATGGTTCTCAGCCACCATGTGGGTGCTGGGGATCGAACCTGGGTCCTCTGCAAGAGCAGTTGGCGCTCTTAACCGCTAGGCCATCTCTCCAGCCCCAAGACTACCCAATTCTCATATAACGCATGCAAATGCTGATAAAACTCAGAGAATTTACTAATCTCATTGCCCTGGGACTTTCAGTTGCACAGCCGTACAAGAATAATGATCTAGACTCAAGAAAAGAGACAGGACAGTTGAATTAGAGATTTCCATACAATGCTTCAGAAATCTTAAGAGAGGAGTTAGACGTGATGCTCTGTGGAACTCCATGGCTCCCTCTCATTGGGCTTTTCAAGGATTTGTGTGACATTGTAGTGAATATATATTAATATCCCTCAAAGACATTCAGTTTCCTTCTTCTGGACACTGGCTCCCTGAGATATGGGTATAGGTGTTCTTGGGTGACATTTACAAAAGCAATTTTACAGCATACACGAGTACAGTGCTTTCTTAGGGATAGCTGATCTTGTCTTTCATGAAAACTCTGAGTTGGCAAACTGATGCCTTAGAATTTATTAAAAGACTACAACCTATGTCAAATAAGGCTTAAAACTTTCTCAGATAGCCATTTCAATTAAATTACCCTTTTTTAGTCCTAGAGACTGAATTAGCAATAAATAATTAGTATCACTAGTTAGTTCATAAATGAATTCGCTTTTCTCAAAGCTAGACACCTGCCTGTGTCTAGCCCTATGATTACCATTCTGATCTCCTTGCATTTTTCCCAGTAAACATGTCTGTTGTGGTTCTGTTGGCTGCATTCTGCCACTTGGCTCCGCCCCTCCAGGGAGCCATCATCTTCCCTGAAATTAGGGAGGGATTTTCACTGCCATTTCTTTCTATAGAGGACAGTTTCCACAGAATATGTTGTAGAGCTTGGCTCTGACTTCAACAATCTGTCTCTAATGGTTGTTTTGTTTGTGAAGGAGACATCTTGAGGCCTATAGGGGAAGATTAGAGGAAGAACAAGTGAGTGAAATCCACTCCAGTTTACCCAATTTTCTTAAAACATTCAATTTATTTTGCATTATATCAAAGAAATTCTTTGTTCATTTACTGTAGTTATGCCAAGTTCAAGATGCTGCCCACCAGCCAATCACACTTTTAGGACAAGTCTTAGCAGTTTCTAGCTAGCACACCAAAGTGACAATCTCTATAAAGTGCACCCACATCAGCACTTTGACCTGATCCTTTACTGTTTCTTCATCTAAGCTAGCATTGCTAAAATGTATTCCACAGATGTTCCTCAGCTTTTCTCTGTTAACTCTCTCTTGCATTTTTTTTACTTGTAAACTATATGAGACTGGATATTCTTATTCAATTAATGCCCTCACTTTTATGTAAGAGATCTTGTAGATGCTTGAGTTTAACTTGTATTATAATTGTAGAATTATTATAATTCTTCAAATACATGATCAAAATTTCCAACTCACATTTTAGTACATTAGTTATAGAGCTATATAAAGTGGGTAAGATAATATTGTTTTTTGGTCTTTTTGAGACAGGGTCTCCCTGTAGCCCCAGCTGTCCTGGAACTCGCTCTGTAGACCAGGCTGGCCTTGAACTCCCAAAGATCCACCTGCCTCTGCATCCCAAGTGCTAGGATTAAAGGCGTGCGCCACCACTCCTGGTTAAGATAATATTTTAATGCAATTACAGAATCATCAGGTTTCCTGGCTTTTCCTTGAATGAGAATTTATAGGATCAAACTTGCCATTTTTCTCCTTAAAGCTCTCCAGGGCAGTCATACGTCTTTTGCTCACCCAATCATCATTGAAATAGTTATTTACTGTCAAAGTCTATTATACTAGCCTGCAAATTGTCCCTTCATAGCCTTGACTTAAGGAGTAATTCATTTATAGAATTACAGGTGTTCCAGAGCACCCAAAAGAAATTAGAGAAACACACTGAAAACTGTGAGACTATATTTTCTGCTCAATGTGACAAAAGGTTCATATTAGGAACATATAAAGAACTTGGATAAATCAACAACAAAATGATACCTCCCTCCAAGCAGAAATTAAAAACTGGGCAAAGATGAAGCATTTATTATAAAAGAAAATTGGTCTTCTCAAAAATTATGATAAAAAGCCAGGCATGGTAGTGCATGTTTTTAATCTCAGCACTCAGGAGGCAGAGGCAGGCAGATTTCTGTTAGCTTGAGGCCAGCCTAGTCTACATAGTGAGTTCCAGGCCAGCTGGGGATACAGGGAGACCCAGTCTCAAAAAAATTATGATAAACTTTCTTAATCATAGAAGTCATCAGAGAAATGGTGGAGAAAAGGATACAGTGGGTGAAGGAAGGGTATAAAGAGAAGAGGGAAGGCAGAACCAACCAACATAAAATATGTATGAAAACCCCATGTAAAAATCTATTACTGCTCAAGCTAATTTTAAAAACAAATGCATTTCTTAAAAAAAGAAATGCAAATGAAAACTGTCTACCTATTTGTGCATTAAAATGACAGAAGGAAGTTTTGAAGTCCCATGATTCCCAATCTTAGCAAAGCAGTGAAAGTTTTAATTCATCTTTGATGAGAATAGAAATTGCTACAAGAGCAGAGGAGTAGGGGAATTTAGTTTTCTGGCAAATCTCAAGATGCTGATACCCCACCATCCAGCGATTGCAGTTGTAGAGAAACTCGTGCACATATGCAGGCATGTTTACAGCAGAAATATTTGTCATAGCAAAGATTTAAGGGATAAAATATTCTAGCAACAGAAGAAGGCATAAATAAAGCATGGCGATGTCATATAAGTGGAAATGAATTAACCAGAGCTCCATCTGTCAACATAAATGACCATTACAATATACTTTTGAGTGATAAAATGTACATAAAGCATGATTCGATTTATAAGACAGTCATGGATACACAAAAACGAACAATACATACTTTAGAAGTAAATTCCTATATAGCCTCTTCCCCTGATGATTATGGAGAGCCCCTGGGCTATCAGTTTTAAGTTAGGCATGTCCACTTACATAAAATTGCCCAATTCCCACTGTGACAATAACAAAGCACCCGCAGAGGGGACTGTAAAGATCCTTATTTTCACAAATGGAAGACAGAAAACTTTATTCACAAGTGCATAGGAAAAAAAAGTGTATAGGAGATGGTAGTAAGGACTGAACCAAAACTATCTGTGTCCAAGACAATAGTCTTTTCCACCTCACCACAGACTATGCCTATTACCAGCAGATAAACCATGTATTACCCAAAGTTACTCTTCTGACAGCAGTCCACCTGTGCCTCACCAACTGTGCAGTCTTCCTCTCACACTAGGTCCTTTCCCTAAGCCCAGTTCTCCAGGTCTGTTGAGGGCGATGCTGTATCTTAAGTAGTCTACACGTTTTTTTTTTTATTAATTTTTATTTATTTCTGTATGTGTATGAATGTATTGTCTGAATGCAAGTCTGTGCACCCGTGTCGTGCAATGCCGCGGAGGTCAGAAGAGGGTCTCGGATTCCCCTGGAACTGGAGTTCTCCTGGAATTGGAGTTTCAGACGGTTCTTGGCTGCCATGTGGGTGCTGGGGATCGAACCCGGGTCCTCTGTAAGAGCAGTCGGCGCTCTTAACCGCTAGGCCATCTCTCCAGCCCCCTAGTCTACACGTTTTTATGGTGATCAGTGCTGCTTTAGACACTGAAGAATTATTCAGTTCACTGAAGTAAGCTGGTGGAGTGGCTCATGGAGAATCTCCTAGGACCAGAAGACATTGATCAGGACATTTCACCTGGGAATCAAGAGAGCCAATGTGTGCGGTGAAGGCACTGAGTGGCTTAGATGCAAGAAGATAAAGAAAAAACCTTAAAGAACACAATAAAGGTAGTGAACCATGCATCACCTGCAAAGAATATATAGACATAGAGCTTCATGTATATGTGTGTCTGAGAAGGAACATGTATATGTATGTCTGAGAATGGCACAGAGGGAAGGCCTCGACTTAGAGATGTCATGAGGCTTCTGTGACCAGCCTTGTGTTAAGGAGAACACCTTCCTGTGGGTATCAGATTGAGTTATGCTATTAGCTCCCCACAAACTTCTGCTGGTCTTCTCAGATTTCCTCAGTCTCTCACTACCTCATTTTCTCTTCATTCTAACTTTATAAGTGTACTTGTCCTTATACATACTCTTAATAGCAGTTGGTGCCTGGACTAGACTGGGCATTTTGTTTTGTTTTGCTTTTTGTTTCTTTTTTCCCCAGTTCTTGGTGTCTTTATGAAGGAATTGAAGAAATTCACATAGATTGCAAAGTAGCAAAGACATGATATTCAGAAGCAGTAGTACAGATCATAAATGCACTGTCCAGCTTGACAGGGGCCACATGAGGATACAAGTACACAGAGTGCCACATTATTAAGTTGGGGTTTCTGTTATGGGGTATAAGGGAAGGAAGAATAGTTACTAAAGGGTGCAGTTGGGTAGTTTTCTACTTTAATTGACAAATTAATTATGTAAATTTTGCTCATTGCACATGCACTTTCCCATGATGCATCTGAATTTAATTCTATGTATGCCCAGGTATGCATTAGCATATGATGGCAAATAGGGCTTTTCCCTAAAAAGTCATTCATTGTAGCTTGAGAGATGGCTCAGTGGTTACAAGCAGTAATCTTTCAGAGGACCCTGGATCAGTTCCTAGCACCCACATATTGGCTAACAACTGTCCATAACTCCAGTTCCAGGGGATCTGATGTTTTCTGGTCTCTGGGGGTGTTGCATTGACGGCATGGAATAGCTGAGAAGATAGGCCTGAAGGACAAAAGAAAGCCTGCGCTAGAGTTTCGCGAACTCACCCCCGCCCATAACTCACCCCCGCCCATCGAGCAAGGAAGGCTAGTTTCACTTCTTTACTTCCACGTACTAACATGATAATTAGGGACTATGCTAGGAAGGGAAGGGATTGGGTCAAATAGGGACTTGTAAATTAAGCCTCCTAGAAGGACCAATTAGGAAGAGACACATACCCCAGTAGGGAAGCCAGCATGGCTTATAAACCTCTGTAAACCTGCAATAAAGTGAGCTTGAGCTGTAACACCCTGACTCGACTCCCTGTCGTGGTTACTTTCGGTTTGGCAGCACACTTACTCTCCCCAGCCCCACTCCGTCGCGGGCCGACAGAGTGAAGATCTTCGGCAGTGAGGAAACTGGAGAGGGTGGTCTTTGCCTACCACCTCTCTACGACCCCCGCATTGCATGACATGGATGCACTTATATACATGCGGGCAATAGACTCAGACACATAAAAAGTAATAAATAAAAGATTCTTTTAAAAAGTCATTCAGGACACAGTTTTCTATAGTACACATGTAGCCAGAACATGTTCAGGTTGGATCACCCCTGTTACTCCTACAGCTAAAATGTTGGAGGATACACTTGAATAGAAGCTATCCACACTTGATGGTCATCAGGGGAAGAAACAATTTTTCTATTATTTGGAGTAGAGTGTACACGTAGAACAATGCAGGTGGGGCTCCAGATTGCTGGGTATATTGTTTGAAGAGAGTTGTGTATGCACTGTATGTGCATAGGAGAGTGAATCGTTAGAAAACAGGAAGGGGCATGTGCATAGCCCAGTCAGTAGAGTCTCAGGCTGCTGAGCTGTTCCACATTCTTGCTAGACTCAAGGCCAGCGCCCCTGGATTCCCTGCCCTGTCCAGGTCTGCCCTATTGGCACTTTTCCCTTGCTTCTGCCTCTGTCATTCCCTGTGTGACCTGCCTAGAATCTCAGGTTCTGAGTTTCTTTCCCAGTTCTTGGGACTTCACTGGGTATTCCGCATCAAAACATAGAACTTTCTAGGAAGTTCTTTCATTTCCTGGAAGCCCAGTCAGAATGACAACCATCTTATAGGTTGTTGAGACCATTAAGTATGATCTGTTACCATGAAGGAAGACACAGCCTGTGGAGTATATGTGATGCTTGTGTAGTATGTGTGCCTATTTATGGTAGGTGTGGGTTGAGTAGGATTCATATGTTTATGGTATGTGACATTTGCATGTGTGGGTGCATAGTGTGTGATATGTGTATTTGTCTTGTGTGTGTATATAATGTGTATATGGTATAGGTGGTGTGTATCATGGGTGTGTGTATTTGTGATATGTGTTGGTATGTAGTACATGTGCTATACATGTGGTATGTGTATGTGGTGTGTATGTATGGTATGCATACAGTATGTGTGTGGTGCAGATGTTCTCTGGGATGTGTGCATCTGTGCTATATGATGTGTGCTATATCTATTTGAAGGGTGTGTGTATGTAATGTGTGCATGTTGTATATATGTTGTGGGTGATGCATGGCATGTGTTATATGTGTATACCATGTGTCTTATGCATCATGTGTATAGCATATACATTTAAGAAGTATGTGTATGTAGTATATGTATGTTACATGTATGGTGTGTGGTGTATGATGTAGATATGTGATATATGTAATGTGTATGTGGTACACGTAAGTATAACTACTTGAAGGTATGTGTATGTAGCATGTGTATGTTGTATGTTTGATATGTGTGGAGTGGGGTAACAGGGCCCAGACACATTTGCTGACTGAATGCACTATTTACTGTTTTCTGCTTACTCTAGATAAAAGTGCTATAACATCATCATTATCATTACTATCATCATCAATAATAGTAAAAACATCTATGGGGTGGCAGAGTTTTCCTTAATATGTGTAGAGGACTTGGCATTATTAGTGGGATTGATAGTAGGGGAATGCAGAGATTCTGAGGAGGGCTTACCCAGCACCATCTTCTTCCTTGCCTGGCTCCTCTGGAGGGACCACTATTCCTAAGCACACCACCTTCCCTGAGAGAAGTGGGGAGGCTCATAGAGAGAATAATGCCCAGGAAGGTTGGCTGAGTCAGCTTCTTTGCTGCCTAGGTTCCTCTGTGTCATATACCATCTGGCAGGTGAACATTCCAAAGCTTAGCAGGACTGAGAGGCTGGCATGCCCTGGAGGTCTGCTTAGAGCTAGGCTACTCTATTGGATTTCAGCACTGGTTCTGGATGGTCTGTTGGGGGATAATTACGGAGCTCCTTTTCAGCATGTATTTCACCAAGGATATAGGAAGGATGGTGACACCAGGGGTGGTGGGGGTCTGACTTCTCCATCTCTTGCTTTTTACCATGTCCCAGATACTCTAACATCTGGTCCCTAAGCCAGCCATCTGTGGGCAGAGCTTGGCACAGCTGACTTCTACGCCTGTACTGTTGTCTCCCCAGGGAACTTTGCAAAGGTCTTCCTACCAAGTGACTTTAGAAATGAGTACTATGCAATCTACCCTTCTTTGCTTGGCTGACTCCTTTCTACTCAGCCTCTGCCCAATGTTTCTTCCCTAGACTCTAATTCTTTAGGTTATTGTTACTAACAATTTAATTGTAGCTATCATTAATGAGGTAACCTTAGCTATTACTTATAGAGCTCATCCTAGATGTCAAGGTGTCTGTGAAGCATTTCACATGCATTATCTCAATCTTGGAGCCCCATGAGTTAGGTTTATCAGCAGTCCTTGATAACTGCAGATGCAGGAGCTTAAAAGCTCCATATACACTACCTGGGCACCAGCACAAGCTCAGACCTGTCTGGCTTCAGTCCTTAACCGGATGCGGGTTCCTCAGCAGGGGAGACAGGCAGCCTCTTTCAAGGAAAGTAAATTTAGTGTGGATCACTTCCAATAGTTTACTCAAAACACTATCAAGACACACACACACACACCTGAAAAAGCAAAAATTAATTTATCATACTTAGCTTCTTTTTTATTTTTATTTATTTTTTTTAATTTATTTATTCATATATGTTTTATCAAATCTAAACCCATTTCCCCCCATCCCCCCACCCCACCAGAGTTTATGCATTCTGCCAAACTTGCTTTTCATCTCTTTCTCAGTCTTTCTCAATATTCTCCATGAGGAAGTTAACTGTTTTGAGAAGAAGTTCACTGTTTCAGTCAGTTCTTTGATGCAGTCCTTTCTGTTGTTGTTGTTGTTGTTGTTGTTGTTTCCAATATGCATCCCTCACAACTGCTTTGGACAAAAGCTCAAGGGGCCATGCACAGGAGATATTTACAACAAGGTAATTGGCACTAGCACCCACAGATGAGGGATACCATTCGTCGTTTGTTTTTCTGGGACTGTGTTACTTCACTCAGCATGATGTCCTCTAGCTCCAGCCATTTTCCTGCAAAGCTCATGATGTCATCTTTACTGCTGCATAGAACTCCATTGTGTAGATGTACCACATTTTCTCTATCCACTCATCAGTTGAGGGGCAATTTGATTGGCTATCCAGCTTTTTGCTTTTGTGGAGAGAGCTGAAATAAAAATGTCCGTGCATGTATCTCTGCGGTGGGTGAGTCTTGGAGGTACATGCCTAGGAATGGTACGGCTGGGGGTCGGGTGGCAGGTTCATTTCAAGTCTTCCAAGGTTCTCCACATCTGCTTTCCATATGGCCTGCACGAGCTTTACATTCCCCACCAGGCAGGGATGAGATTCCTCCCTTTCACCCACAACCGCCACACGTGGTATCACAAAGTTGTTTCTTGAGTCCTAGCAAGTCCTTATTGAGGGCAGATGATAGCTTAAAGTGGACATTTGATTTGCATTTCCTTAATGGGTAATGATGTTAAATAACTTCTTAAGATGGTGTTTCATCATTGCGACTCATCTAATTACCTCACTTTTGAGGCTCCTACTGTTCAGCATTTTCTCATCTATGTTGAGTGGGCTCATTTGTTTATACCTCTCATTCTTTGTTTTTCTTGAGTATTTTAAGTATTTTCTGTTACATCGGAAAAAAAATCCGCTTTTGCTCATGATGTATTTGGTGAAGTTTTCCTCCCACGCTGTGGGATGTCTCTTCACTACCTTGATTATTTCTTCTGATATAAAGAAGCTTTTGAGCGTTCATTATGAGTTCCTATTTGTCAATTGTCGACTTTCATTCTTGCACAGCTGCTGTCGGATTTAGGAAATCTTTTCCCATGCTTGCTTATGTCCATTTTAGTCTTTCTGCACATCACTTTTTTCTTCTATTGCCTTCAAGTTTGGGGTTTCACGTTGATGACTTTGATCGTTAAAATCCATGTGGAGTCTAACATCTTGGTACAGGGATGACAGGTAGGGGTCTTTAAATCTCATTCTCTACGGAGTTGGACGGATCCCAGATTCTGCCCAACACCACTTGCGGAAGATGGTGTCTTTGCCTTTCCTCCATTGTGGTTTCTTGGCCCCCTTGTCCAATATGTAGATGGCTTAAATTGTATGTGCTCACGTTTGGAACTTGGGGGGTTTTGTTTCCATTGGTCAACAGGTCTGTTTTTTTGGGCCAGTAACCAAGGCCTGTTTTTAATGACTTATAGCCCTACAGTATAGTTTAAAACACGCTGGTCTCGCATCCCTCCTTGTAGGCTCTTTTCACTCTGGTTTGTTTTGGTTGATTCAGTCTTTGTTTTTTTTTTCCACATGAATTTAAGGACGTTTTTTTTCCCAGCCGGTGAAGAAACTTTTGGGGCTTTTGATTGGAATTACCGTTCATCTACGAAGCGTTCTCGGTAAAATGCGGACATTTTTACAATGTTAATTTGCCCAATCCGTGAGCATGGGGTCCAATTTTTCACTTCTGATCGTCTTTTAATTATCCTATTATTTAAAGGTTTTAAAATTTTTGTTGTAAGAGATCTTTGTTTCCTTTGGTTAGGTTTGTTTCCTAGGTAATTTGATTGTTTTGAGGCTATTGTGAATGGGAAGGGCTACTTGAATTCTTTCTCTCCACTCTTTCTCCAGTTGCGTATGTTCTTTGCTAAAAGAAAGCCGCCAATTCATATTTTATGATGGTAATATTTTTTGTCCTGCCACTTTGCTGCAGCTATTAATCGTTTCTAGGAGTTTTCTGGTGGATTTTTAGCAGCCAATCTAAGTTAAACAATCATATCATCAGCAAATAGACAGACAAGCTTGCCTTCCTCTTTCCAATTACTACTCATTAAGTATTTCCATTTCTTAGCCTTTTCGCTACTAGCAAGTGTTTCAAGCCACTATATTGAAGAGGAGTAATGGCTGACAGAAGGCACCTTGCCAAGTTCCGACCTTTAGGCGAATGTTTCTGTCATTTCCCCCATTTAGGATTGATATTGGACTGTGGGTTCCTGTAATATACTGCTTTGATTACATTGAGGTGAAATGCAATCCTCCAGATCCAGTTCCTTCTAGGACTTGAAGCATAAAGGGATGCTGGCAGAATTATTGTCAATAGGCTTTTTTCATCATCATATTGACGATGATGGTTGGAGGGCTTATTGTCTTTCATATCCACTTAGTGTTTGATAACTGTTTTATTGATTTTCGTATGTTGAACACATCCCTGCATCTCTGGGATGAATCTGACTTGGTCATGATGGAGTGAATCTTCTTGATGTGGGTTTGTATGGCGATTCGCCAGTATCCTGTTTTAGAATTTTGGCGCATCGTGTTCATGTAGGGAGTGGGGTCTAATAATCTCCTATTTTAAGTGTATCTTTCCTGGTTGTTGTAAGAGAGTGAGAGAAGCCAGCAATTCCCAAAAAACTTTCCAACTGCGGATGATATTTGCAGGAGTAAGTCCATGCTGATGGTATCCGTCTAAACAGTTGTCAGGAAATCAATGGTTGTAGGTAACGTGTTGAAATGGTTATTTTTAGAATTTTTCTGTGAAACCATCTGGGCTGGGCTTTTTTTTTTTTTTTTTTTTTTTTTTTTTTTTTTTTTTTTTACATTTTTCAGTTTCTTCATATATTACTGGTTTGTTTAAGCTGTGGATCTCTTTTGGTTGAGCTTTGGGTGATTCCCAGGATTTCAGGTATTCAACCATTTCTCTGATCTATTCTTCTAATCTAAAACTGTCTTTCAAACGTCGGTGACCAGACTAGGGGTGGAAACAGGAAGGGACCCAGAGGCGGCAGGCGCGGAGAGGGGCCGGGGCGCACCATGGGGAGATGGCCCCGGGGCATCAGGGAGGTAAAGTAAGGGGGAGTGGGTCATCCGTACCTCTTCATCTTTTGGGGAACATGGCGCTAAGAGGCTCTAGTGCTTGTGGGATCTGTCAAAGAACCAACGGTTGGGAGTCATGGATTTGTTGGTTTTTTTGTAGGGGTGTGCGGTGTATTCTATGTCATTGCTTTCGATATCGGCATCTGATTTCTTGGTACGAGGTCATTCCTGACTTGGTGGTGTTCGGTTATGGGCTCAGCTGTTGGGCCAGCGTGTGGGGGTTTGAATGGTGTCCCCCAATAGGCCGAGGGATTCAGACAGGGGGCTCCAGTTGGTGGGCGCCTCGGGTATGGAGGGTGCGCGTTGGGGAGGGGGTGGGACACGCTGAGATGGGGCTGTCACCGGGGGGCTGGCTAAGTGAGTTGGGAACAAGAGCCGGGTGGTCCTATCAGTGGTCGCGCACGCGGCGGTCCGGCGGCGCGGGTGACGAGAGTGACCGCGCGGTGTGCAGGCGCGCGCCAGTCGCCAGCTGCCAGGCCTCCAAGCCACAATGGACGCGAATATCCCTGGAACCTGTGGCAAAGCGGAAAAGCCCGCAAATAAACGCGTCCTTTTATAAGTTCCTGGGTCAGGGTGTTCTTATCACAAGAAAACATGAAGTGTGACTAATACACCTCGCAAGTGCGGTTAGCGGGAGGGGTTAGAGTCAGACTACCGTGTGTTCTTTCTGTGTTTTCTAACTGTAGGTCAACCCAGGCTACGAAAACGAGAAACGTAACTGCCCTCTGAGAGTAGACTCGCTTTTAAGAATACGGAGACCCATAGGTTTTTGTGTGCTGTTGATATGTCATGGCTCGCAGTCTCAGAATGTTTCGTAAGTTCCTTTCTTTATCCTCGGGCTTCTGAACCCAGGTCATTTGCAGGAGTTTGGTGTTTAGTCTCCATGGTTTGTTGTAGGCGGAAGTCGCTATAACCTGGTGTTGAATGTAATGAGTTTTTGTGCACTGTGGTCTGATAGAAGAATGCATAGAAGTATTTCAATTCTTTTGATTTGGGGAGGTTTCTTCTGTGTCCCAGTATGTGGTCGATTTTGGAGAATGTTCCGTGGTGTGCTGAGTAGAATGTGTATCCTCGGTATTAGGGTGGAATATTCCGGTAGAGGTCTATGAGGTCAATTTAGTGTATCATAATCGTTTACAGGACTCAAGTCTCTCGGTTTATTCTTTGTCTGTTTAACCTGTCCAAAGGACCAGTGTGAGGTATTGAAATCCCCTACTATGAGTGGTAACTGGGGCTAGAAGAAGTGGACTTGTGGTCCTGGAGAATATTCTTTATAAAGTTTAGTGCAACAGAGTTTGGGACATATATATTAATAATTGTGACTCTTCTTGGTGAAGTTGTTTCAGATTCATAAAAAGGTAAGGGCGTCCTTTGGTCTCTTTCACGTCTGATTAGTTTTACTTTGAGTCCTATTTTGTCTGATATTAAAACAGCAACACTACTTGCCACTTTCCTTTTGGTACCATTTGCTTGGAATATTTTTTTTTTGTTTCCATCCTTCACTTTAAGGTGGTGCCCTATCATTGTAGGTAAGATGTGTTTCTTGTAGATAGCATATGGATGGATTCTGTTTTCTACTCCAATCTCCCAGTCTGTGTCTTTTGATTTGGGGAGTTTAGTCCTTTAATTTTTTTTAGTCCATTAATATTTTTGGTTATGACTGATAGGTTTTGTGTTGCTTCCTTTTGGCCTGATTAAATCCCTGTTTGGCTTGGGTTTTTTGGTTTCTACTACGTCTTTCTGCATTTACGCTTGTTTTATTTCTCTTTCTAGGTTCGTGGGGTTGGTTGCTCCTTTCTTCATTCTTCTGTCCTTTGAATTGGCTTCACGTATTCTCTGAAGGGGTGGTTTTCCGGACATGTATTATTTCAACGTGTTTATTTCTTGGAAGATTTTTCTCTCGCCTTCAACTATAATTGACTTTTTGGGGTTTTGGTGTTTGCTTGGGTTTAGTAAACTGGGGTTGGCATCCTAATTGCCTTTAACAGGGGAATGCTTGGCGCTCCAGGTTCTTCGTGCTTTCATAGTTTGCAATAAGAAGTCAGTTGTAATTCTGATATTGTTCCCCTTATAGGTCACTTGTGTTTTCTCTTGTGGCTTTAAGATTTTGTCTTTGTTTTGGGTGTCTAGCATTTTAACTATGATGTGGCGGGAGGAGTTTCTTTTCTGATAAGTGTCTGTTGGGAGTTCTATGTGCTTCTTTTAATATTGTAATGGTTTTCTTTTTTAGTTGGGGGGAAGTTATTTATCATCTATTATTCTGTTGAAGATTGTTCAATAACATTCTCAGGGATTCTTCGCCTTCCTCTCTCCGATGATGCGGAGGTTTGATCTTTTCATAGTGTCAAACATTTCCTGGTTGTTTCCACTTTGCGTATTTTTTTAATTTTCATAATCTTTCCTTGAAGGTTTTTTATTGGTTTCTGTGTTATCTTCCAGGTCTGATATTCTTTGTTCTGCTTCCTCCATTCTGCTTCTGAGGCTTTTTCCATTCCTTTCCTCTTGATTGGATGAGTGTTTGATTTCCTTTTTCATTTCCTCTTCTGATTTCTTTAGTATTCCTACTTCTTTTTGGAGCTTCTCAATCTCTTCCTGTAGCTCTTTGCTTCGCTGGTTGGTTTCCTTATCTTTTTCAGCATGGGATCTTTTCAAGTGTTTCTACTTCCTTCCGGAGTTTGTCATTCTCTCTCTCTAGGTCCCTCTTGAGTTCTTCATTCTCTTTTCTCAGTTCTTTGATTTGCTCTTTATAATCTTGTAGTTCTTTAAATATGTTCCCAATTTTGTTTCTGATTTCTGTTTTGGTGCATCCCCAGAGGTATCCCACTGTAGGAATCTTCCATAGGGTTGGTAGAGCTTGGTGTGGGATTATCCTGCCCCTTTTCCATGTTGGCTCTACTTTGTGTTCCTGGCATATGGGCTTCTCCTTGCCTGTATTCCAATGTGATTCCTAAATGCCTCTTCACTGTGTTGAAGTCTTGCTTTGCTTTTGTCGTTCAGATGTCTTTGTATTCCCAGTTGGGGGGGAGTGGGGGGGCCGCGGCTCTTTGTGCCCCAGTACCTGCGCTTCAGCTGGTCTCAGAAGAACTCAGATCTCAAGACTCACACAACCCTACCTTTAATACCAGCTGGGAGGATAACCCCGCCCCCACAGCCACAAAAGCCAGTTAAGCCAAAGACAACTGGATTAACGGATTAGCTAGGTTAAGTCAATCAACAATCAGCCTTGCTGAAGCACCCAGTTCCTAACTGCCTTCCTGCGCTTCCGCTGGTCTTGAGAGATCTCAGATCTCCATACTTAGCTTCTTAAATGATTAGAACACCCGTATCTGCCAGAAGAGAAGCAATAACAAAAATTTCAAATTCCCAGTGATTACAAGAATGGCTTTTTTTCCCCTCATACCATGTTATACCACGGAACAGCTAGAAGCTTACCTGTTCTAGAGCCACCATTAGTGACCCCATTGGGTCCTGGCAAGGCATAAAGCATGAGACCAAATTGAAGGCTCTCAGGGACATTGAATATACTCCATGTTTATACTGTTTTTTAGGCAGAGATTAGGGAAGCCTGCTCTGTGTGGCTCTAAAGCAGAGAGCTAGTAGCCACATCCTTAAGGACACGGTACTGAAATGGCAGCAGAGCGAAGAGAACTGGGGAGAGGAGGGCAGCCAGCCCCAGTGCTGGCACAGCGGCTGGTGCTATCCTGAGTCCATGCCCTCTTGTCCTGGAATTTCCCAACCACAATTCCCCACTGAAATAATGGAACCAGAGGGGGATATAAGGGAGACCTTGGGCCTCTTTGCCTCCAGGGAATGCCTGAGAGGCCAGAAACCCATGAGCAGCCATTAACAGATCCAGGCATGTGCCCCAGAAGGATATTTCCATTAATGATGGGCCACATATCCAATGTGGGCCCAAGAATTTATCATGGAGTTGAAAAGTACCTGCTGCCTGTTGCCGGATGACAACAAAGCCATCTTAATGTATCAAAATTCATTCTTTATCTGTGATGACACTCATATCAACACATCTACCACATTGGCACTTGAATAAATCATAACACATACAATTGGATCCAGCACATTACATCGGATAGCAAATTACTGGTGGCAGTTTATGTAATTACTTATTACTTTTATCATTTTAGAGTATATTCTTGCTTATAAAAATTTGCTCTGAGCCAGGCGTGGTGGCGCACGCCTTTAATCCTAGCACTTGGGAGGCAGAGGCAGGTGGATCTTTGTGAGTTCAAGGCCAGCCTGGTCTACAGAGTGAGTTCTAGGACAGCTGGGACTACAGGGAGACCCTGTCTCGAAAAGACAAAAAAAAAAAAAACCGAAAAAAAATTTGCTCTGAAATATTATGCCATGTCCTGCCCAAAATATCTGCATTTCTACCACTGAACTACATCCCAAGCCCAGTTGCCCTTTGTGTGTGTGTGTGTGTGTGTGTGTGTGTGTGTGTGTATTCATTTGTGTGCAAGAGCACAGGTGTATGTGTTCATATCCTGGAGGCCAGAGGACAACCTTGGCTGATGTTCAGCAGATGCTGTCTACATTGTTTTTTAACACAGTGCTTCTCATTGGCCTGAAACCTATGCATGGACCAGCCTGGGCTGGCTGGGATGGCGTCTTTCTGTCTCTTCTAGGCACTGGGATTAGATGCATACACCATCACAGTAAACTTTTTACTGTAGATTTTGGGACTCTAAGTCATTTCCTCATGTTTGCAAGATAAGCACTTTATCAGCTGAGCTAACACCCCAACCCTCAGGTACCCCTTGATTGCATCATGAACTTATGTCAGGGGCTGGATCTAGATCCTAGGTTTGTGTCAGCATTTACCCATCAATGAAGTTGTCTAGTGACTCATCTCTTGTAACTTTTCCTGCTGTTAAGTGACACATGGACATATTGAGCACAATGTCAAAGGCACTAGAGGCCAGGACAGCTGTGGAGGGAATTACATCACAACTGGGTGTTCTGGTCTGGCCACTTTGCCCTTAGAACTCACTAGCCAAAACAAATCATGTACCATAATCAGCAGAAAGGCCCCCAAAGTGGATTCCTGCTACATGGTGGGAAGGAGAGGAAATGGGGTTCTCTGTGAACCGCTCTTGTGATTAATGCAGAATGAATTTACAGATTAAATACAAAGAAAATTATGGAATCAAAGCAATGCAAGTTAATATAATTAATTCAATAGTACATTTGGCACTGTTTTGCTAAAACCAAGTCACTCTCCCAGGACAGGAACATGCCCAAATTGTCCTTTGACGCCAGTCTGCTTCTATGTCTCTGTGTCATGTGACATTCTTTTATTTCTTTAATATGCCAGCTTTCGAGAAACCATTTGGTTGCCCTTGGCAGGGCTTCACCATTTACAGTGCAATTCCCCCTCTGTTCTCTTCTTCACTCGACCATGTCAGTGATTACAGTGTTAATTGTTATGGACGCCATCACCAAGCATGAGCATATGGGACCAATGGGACTAGTGATTGGTTATAAGGTAGTTATCTATATGATCTGGAAAATGCTCATATTAATATTTTTGGATGGCTATTGAATTGAAAAAATGTTTAACAGCTCCCCTATTGCTGATTCTGTGGGAGCGCAGATTGTGTTACGTTTTTGTAGTTCTGCCTTTTCACCCCAGCAAAGGTGACAGGGCAGGTGGATATGTGGCGCTTTCACTCACTGGGAGGTGTATCTCTTGCTGCTGTCACCCTGCTCTCTATTGTCTTGCCATCCCCTCTTCTTCTTGGTACTGCTTTGTGGTACTTTCACTCTGGAGTTCTGCCTCTGCTCTATCTCAAGTGGCTTCCTAGTCTAGAAAGCTCTTCCATCCTTCCTCCCAGCACTCCCAAACATCTCCATGGGTACTATTCCCATGCTCCCCAGCCCTAGGTCACATTCTGAACACTTTTCTTGCCATGTAAATAACAGCTGAGGCTTCTGCAGTATACTTTACACCTAGTATAACTCCATTATATTGCCATCATTACATACATCCATAACCCTAAGTCCTATACTGTACATTCCTAATGCCCCTAGTTCTGAAAATTGTGAAGATATTTTTATATTTGAGAATGCCCAGAATTTTATCAGATTTCTAGAGATTTGGGACTTAATGAATGCTGGTGTTTACTGTCTTATATTCACATATTTTTTTGGCATAGTGTTTCATCTAGCCCAGGTTGGCCTTGAAGTCACCATGTAGCCAAAGATGACTTTGAACTTAAGCTCTTCTCTCTACAACCTGAGTGTTGGGATTACAGACATGTACCATTATGCCCAGTTTGTGTGATACTAGGAATAGAATCCAGGGCTTCAAGTACGTTAGAACATCATTCTACAAACTGACCTGCATACCAGACCCTATATTATCCATTTAAAACTTCATTGCATTTTATATTCAACATATCTTTAATGGTAAAACTTAAAATGTTTTATAGAAGATGCTGCATTCATACATGTTTCTTCTTGAGACCACTATAACCTAGGCCTTGTCAGCAAATAGCACCCCTACCACTTGACACACGTGATTTTTGTAGAGGACAATCTATACCAATCTATATTGGTATACCAAACTATATCCATGTTTGGTCAATAGACAGGCATTCCATAACCCTTCCAAGAAGAGGTTGGTCATGTTTGGGTGTTTATTCTCCCATGGATCAGATACATTGACTTCCTTCCCCTTCCCATGGGAATTCAATATTAATCCAAGCTGCACTATCATTCAATGGATGTACAATACCTTTTTATATGCTTAAAGCAGTACATTTTTCATGTCCCTGCTTCTGTGGGTCAGGAGTTCAAGCATAGCTCAGTTAGGTCTTCTGTGCTGTGTCTCACAACCTTGTCCTCAAGAGGTCTTTCTGGATACAATTGATTTCCCTGCAATTGTAGATTACAGGATTCAGTTCCTTGCTGGAGGCTATGCATAGAGTCTTGTCCACTTGTCATCTTTAACATGACAGCTTTCTTCATCATGCCACAGAGTGAACATCTAGAGAGGCAATTTGTGTGGCTTGGGAAGGTTTAAGTGCAGCTCCATGGGTTCATGTGTTGAGAGTTGATCCCCACTGCATCAGGGGTGTGAGATGGTATGAAGACTTGATGCAGAGCCTTGTGGGAAGGAAACATTGAGGGCACTGTGCTTAGAAGGGATTAGAACATATTTGAAGGCAGAGTTAGCTGTTCTTACCAGATATGAGTTGTTATTAAAGAGTGAGCCTGACCCTAGGATCTCTCAATCACCTTTAGCACTATGTGACCCATCCCTTACACCTGTATGCCTCTGATCCACAATGGTGAGATGAAGCCATAGGGGTTCTCACCAAGGCCAGTGACTATGCCATGTACCATGTACTTGAGCTTAATAAACCCCTTTCTTTAAAGTATAGAGCTTTAGGCATTGCATTATGCATATGAAAAACAAATTAAAACAGTCTTACATAGTGTGACAAAACGCAATCACAAATATGGCATTTGTTAACTTCACCATAAAATAAACCATGATTGTGGGTGTGACATCATACATCATGACCCTATTCTACTGGGTAAAGGATGTCACACACTTCATGCTTACTCAAAGTCAAAGAGAGGGGATTATAAAAGGATACAAATAATAAGTAGTTGGTAACCTTAGGGTCTGGTTATCTCATAAGCCATGCTGATAATTCTCATTCTCCTTGTTAGGGACTTTATTAGCAATCATGTGACCCACTATTAGTCAATAGGAATGTAGAAAGTGTCTGGTGAGTATGTTGCAGAAACTGATGGTTCCTGCCAATAGTCACATTCTCCTCTTCTTCTGGGGCATAGAACTGGGGTACATTCCCTAGCCCTTTGCATGTGGGTGAGATCATGTAACTAGTCTTCTCAAGAGGAATTAGACATGAATTATGCCAATTCTTAGGTCTTCTCCATAACAGTTTTGCTTTCCATTTAGAGTGAGCTTATTCTGAGTTCACAGAAGATGGTGGAGACAACAAATGGAAGGAGCCTAAATCCCCAAGTGCATTCGCGGAGGAGAGCACCTTCAACAGCCTTTGAATCAGATTATAACACAAGTGAGGAGGAGTATACCTCTATTGCATTTGGCGTCTGGAATTTGGGTCATATTTGCTATGGTAATGCATAGATATGGATTAATACAAAGAACTTCTACAGAAGTTTTTCTCTCTGGGGAAAAAGATACATGGGAAGGAGAAATGAAACAATGCCGTAATTTATTAATGATGACTACAGTATTTGCATACCATATAGAACAGCTACAGCCACCTTACAATCACATGGAGTATAGAAGAAAGAAGAAATGTCTCAAACTGTTCAATTAACTACATACTGGAGCTCTTGGTATATAATAAAATTCCCTCAATGTTTCAGCTACATATGGTTTTATAGTCCATTAATTCTGGTATAAAAACATCCTATTTGATATAGAATCGAAGTGCAGTTCTTAATATTCTGCATCCAACCTATGCTTGCAACATCCCAAGTCACTTAATACTTGACCATTTGGTTTCTATGATCTATTTACATCAGATATGTAATGTTCAGAAAATTAAGCCAGAGTCCACTGAGTTATCAGTTGGTGCATGACAACACGTTTCCTCTGTACGCTATGATAATGCTAGTCTGGTTGGAAAGATAATACATTAAGGGGTTATCAGACCCTAACACCTTGGTACAGGTGAACTTATAAGGTCCTCTATTTAACTATCATTTGAATGTTTGGGCAGTTCTTTACATTTTTAGAAGAAGTTAGCAATATCCAGTCTAGAAGATATTATCTTCTGGGTGCGGTCAGGTGTGCAAAAAGGATAGCTCTGGGTGCTTCAGAGACTGTGGACTTATTTCTGGAGAAAACACATATAAGGAAGAAGGGAGCAGCAATGATTGCAGAAAACACAATTATTGCTTCACTGACATGTTCATGGTCTGTGCTTTTCGAATTGCTGGCAAGCCTTTTAAAAAGTTGTATTTAGAGAGGTGTGGGTAACAATGCAAACTCACTGAGAGAATCTGACAGAATCTCTGAGTTCTAGTAGAAAGAATACAATGAGATAGAGGTGGGTGGTGGGAAGTGACCAATAAGCAATTGATGCTTATGATTAGGGAGAGGAGAAGCTCTGATCAGCATTGAGGTCCTGGTCAGCATTTATCCAGGGGGTTGAGAGTGCTTTTAATAATGTAGCATAAAGCATGAAGACCCTTGTAGTCTCACTTGCCTTATAATCTCCAAATATTTCTTGGGGTTTTATTATGCTGGGGTAGGCATTGTGCTAGTAACTAGAAGTAATGAGAAATAAAACAGAGCCTTATAAAATGACATTGAACCAGATAACGGCAGGAGTATGTGTGCCTACCTGCTCCACCTTTGTTGCTCTGTACATTCACCTCTTTCTTCCAATATGGAGTCCTCACCGATCCTCCTCTTTTAGCCTGTCCTCAGAGATCATCCCACATTTTCCTTCCTCTCTCTGCCCTCTTCCTCTCCATTAGCACCAGTCTGCCCTTAGTGTTGTGCCTTCATTTCTTCCCTCAGCATGCAGTAGCTAATCCCTGACTGTGTCCTGAGAAGAAGTATAAATAAGTGCTTGATAATCTCCCAGTATTTGAACATCCCAAATAACATTTGCATTTTCATTAGAATCATAAATGGTCTAGTGGCTTTCTTCTAAAAATTACTAAGTAATTTTAAGTTTTAAAATTTCATACATACATAGATGGAAATATGATTATGTAGAATTAGATAGAGATAGATTTTAGAATTTCACAGAATTGTATAAGTATTATCATACTGTGGATAACTTTTCATATGAATTGTTTATTTGTTTTGTTTTCTTTCTTCTGACTCTCTTCAATTTCTTCCATAATTATAATCCTCAGCCACAAGTCACCCACAAAATCACCCAGCTCCTATTAACCTGTCATACATTCTTCTGTACTTTTAACTATGTGTCCACACTCGGGACACTAATTTGTAAAACACCCCTCAAAGGGTCTGTTTACTGGAGTTCTCCTTTTAGCTATGAAAACACTTGAAATGAAGTGGGCATCCATCAAGAAAGAATGATTAAAAAAAAGAGTGATTCAGTCAATTCTGATACAAGAAGGTACTTCAGGTAGGCTAGAGTAGGCGTTGATATGGAATTTAAAACAAAGAAACTTAAACATTGCAGTTATTTAAAACAATAACAATGGATTGCTTGTTCATGCTGTATGACTAGTTCAAATCAGTGAGGGCATCTTTCCTGTGGGGCTTCTAGTTATCCCAAGAAAATTTGTTTAAAAAGACTTGTCGGGTGTGGTGGCGCACACCTTTAATCCTAGCACTTGGGAGGCAGAGGCAGGTGGATCTTTGTGAGTTCAAGGCCAGCCTGGTCTACAGAGTGAGTTCCAGGACAGCTGGGGCTATGGGAAGACCCTGTCTCAAAAAGACCAAAAAAAAAAAAAAAAAAAAAAAAAAAAAAAAAAAAGACTTTACCTTCATTCATAAAATATCCTTATTATCCATGTCCTCTTTATAGGAGACCCTACCATTGACATGGTCTTCTAAGGTGACAGTGGTCTACTCTTTCAGAGGCTGGGTGACACCTCACTCAGACCACTGGCCCTGAAATCTGATGCCTTTTTTGAAGTCTGGAAGGCTTCAAAAGAAAATCTGAAGTCAGATTCTATTGTTGTCTGCCTCCCTACCCCCAGAGCTGTTCAAAATGCTTAATTAACAAATCTTGAGTATCAGGAAGCTGTTTACTTGGCTTCTTCAGGAACCATTCTCCAAGGAGCTCAAAGCACTGTTAATAGATTTTTTTTCATTCTCTCCATCCATCAAACAACCTCCCCTCCTTCCAAACTTTGTTTCATCCCTATTCCTTTGGGATCTGACTCTCATTCAGAGAAACCGGGAGAGACCTTCTAGCTTCTCTAAGCATTTCTGCCCAGCAGCAACTATGGCCCTCTGCAACAGGGCTCAAGGGCTCTATTTTAATTAAAGAATAAGAAAGGAGAGACATTGGCAGGTTCTGCTTTGCGAGGGGAATCAGGCCCTCCTCTGGAGCATGCCCAGATACCAAATCATTTGCCTCTCTTGCTTTCCTCTGTGCCCTCCCTGCTGAGAAGCAATCACAGCACCTGGAAACTTGCAGCAATAAAGATCAGAATGAAGCTGCTGGTCTCCAGCTCCTCTGCCTTGGTCACTGTCTGGTGACTGTGGGGTACAGCAACCCTGTCATCCTTTCTCACAGCTGCTGGACCCGCATTCTTGTCTGAACACCTGCTTCTCTAAGCCACATGTCCGCTCTCCCTGCAGGATCCTTTGAACCTCCAGATGCCTTTCTGGATTCCTGGACTCCAACTCTGGGTCCATCTTCTACTGGCTTATTTGTCCTTAATGAAGCCCCAGAATGGAACATTTCTTTAATATCCTCACCCTCAGGGAAACTGAGGGGAGGGTTACTACCAGAGGTATCACCTGGTACAGGAGGGAGATTCGGATACAGACCATGGCACGGAGATAAGATTTATGTTTCTTATTAGTGGTAACGTTTGTTGGCACTTACACAGTAGCAGAGAAATTATATTCACCATCACATGGAATCTTTTAAATCATCCTCTAATGTGGATGTTTCTAGAGAGTGGCCATCTGGTTTAAGTAACCCATTTATGTCCTTTTCTCATGGGACATACTGTACTATTTATGAATAAGACTGAGTATGTGTGGGTCTCTCTTTCAGGAAGAAGAGTCTTGCCACGATCACAGGTGGATTTTACAGAGAAAGAAGGAAACAAACTCCCAGGTATTACTGTGAGAGAGATACATGAGGTTCCAGCTCAAGCCCATCTAATCCAAAAGCTGGGCCCTCAGTCCTATACTGGTGAACCTATAACATAGGTTGGAGCCCTGTAATATCCCTATTTCAGACTGCTGCCCACAAAACTCAGATAGACATGGGCAGCCCTTGCTCTGACTTGACTTAGCAAGAGGGAGAAGCTGAAGCTCTTAGAACTCGAGACAACTTTAATGGAATCTGAGCACAAGTGGTTCTCATTTAATCTAATGGATGCTATGTGTAACCTATAAACTATTATCTATTCTCTGGAGGTTTCTAGAGCCTCAGAAACTCAGTCTTGGGCTTTGGTAACCCCATCCCTTTATCACATTCCTGGTAATTCCTGTGTATGTGCATACTGTAGGATTGTGATTGCCCAGCCGGGGAGCGTAGGCAGCTAAGGCATACCTGGGACTCCTCCCTGGCTTGAATGCCTCCTTGTGCAAATATGGAATGAAGTCTAGAGAATAGGTCTTTGTTCAACATCACACAGTCACCAGCCTGTGGAACAGTTGAGAGAAAGTGTAATCCATCCATTATAGGCTTACAAATATCCTGGACATTGGTATGCAGTGCTGGTCTGGTCCACACAGGGAATGCAGATGTTCTTGGGGGTGTGGTCATTTACTCAAAGAAAACACTGTAGTTCCATGGGGACCACCTGTCCTGTGCATTCCCAGGGAGAGGTAACAATGGCCCACTCCAGATAGGCCACGAACAGCGCTCCAGAGAAATGATTCTACCTAAGTCCAGCTTGGTGAAACAATGCATTTATTGGGGTCACTTACAGGAGTAAAGGTGAAGGGCCTCTTTAGGGACGTGGGTGACTCAAAGGCATCATTAAAAGCTCACCCCAGTGGATGAGGGACAACTCATGAAAACTACATCCCTGGAGCTCTTTGTAAGACTTGCCAGCAGCTGGACAGGTCAGAGAATCTCTTCCAGGCAACTCAACCACCACTGCGTCCATCACCATGGTGAGGACTCTGGTGAATCTTGTCAGGTTCAGGAACTTGCTGAGATTTGTGAGTTTACTTCCTGGGTCTCAAAGCCTCCTTCTTCCCTTCAGGAAGGAATATTTCAATTCAGAGGAAACTTCTGTGCAACACACCTAAAGCGTCTGGTGGCTTACTGAGCTCTCTTCACACCTTCGCACTGGACAAGGCCACATCCTCCCCACCACCCCACACTTACCAGCTGGGTGGACCTAACTTGGAGCTCCTCAGTGCAGGGTCTAGAGAGCTGGCCAAGAGTTCCCAGACTGTCCTGTGGGGAAGACTGAAACTCCCATCCAAGGGAGATGCTGTGCTTCCACAGCGATGGTAACCCACCAGGTCATTGTAAGGAAGGCCTCTCATCACTACAAACCATGTTCTGCTGCTCTGAGAAGGCTCCTCTGTTCCAAAGACCAAGGGCTGATGCCAGCCTGGAATCAAGTCTCTTGAAATACATTTATTTCACTGGTTGTCTGGTGGTTTCTGGTAATTATATCTCTAGTTCCTAGCTCAGTGATCTGTGCATTGATCCAGGTCAATATACCTGGCATCTATGTGCCCTTTGTGCCTCTCTAGTACCTGGCATCTGTTTACCTCCACCTCCCCATTACCCAGAACACACACACATACACACACACACACACACACACACACACACACACACACATATATATATATATATATATATCCTCCACCTCCCCAGAGCCTAGCAGCTAGCATTTTTACACCTTTTGCCTTGACAGAGTCCAGCATCTATAGTTACCCCTGCCTTCCCAGAGCAAGCATCTATGCACTCCTCATCTCCTGAGAACACAGCAACAGCAGCTATAAACCCTCTATGCCCCCCATTGCCCAAATATAGAATGCTTGGTACCTCCTTAGCACATGGCATCTGTACACCCTCCACATCCTTAGCACATGGCAACCCTAAACCCTCTACATGCTCAGTGCCAGAATCTATCTGCTCTCTACCTCCCCAGAGGCTAACATCTGTGCACCCTCCACCCCCACAGCATCCAGTGCAAAGATCCAGACACATTAGGTTCCAGTGAACACTTCCACATCTCACATCCATAGTGTGACCAAGGTCAGGAAGGCATTGGGCCAACCACTGGTGTTTATTATCCACCCAATGACCTCAGCGCTTCCGCTTGCGTTTGGCTTCTCTAGAAGGTTGCAGCTACTCAGGCTGTGATGGTCTCATTAAGGTGGCACGATGTCAGCCATAAATATTAACAGCCCTTGTTATGAACCCCCTCCGTGCAGCTGCTTCGTCCAAGTTTACACAGTAAACAGCACAGTTAGTGTATTTGATCAAGGGAGTGCTCTTCAGAGAAGCTAATGGCCTTGCTTCCCCAGATAGTTCTTACAGCTCAGCAGGCACAGGCATGCATTCGGGGAGGGGGAATTGTGTCAACCAGAGGCCAGGCCCTTGGGGATGTAGGGTGAGGAGAAGCAATGCTGGGGATGGGCTGCGTGCTCTGAGGACACTGGGTCAGCTCTCCTGGGAAGCCATGGCCTTCACACAGCTCCTTAGAAAGGGCCAATTATCAAGCCCCATGCTCTCATAGCTGCAGCATCCAGTGCTGAGAGTCAGAGATGACATGGGACACTGATTCCTCTTGCTGGCTTAATGAGGACAGGGGAGGTAAACACTAATGATGATGTTCTAGTTACTTGTTTTATTATTTATTTCTCAGAGCTGGCCTTAGAAACTCCACAGTTGCATGTCACTCTAGGCTTTCATGAGAACAGCATTCACTGCAGAGATAGCTCAGCACTGCCAGACAGTCTAGCCAAAGCTTGGTCTATAGTGCAGAGTCAGTGGTGCATGTCACTGCAGCCAGATGCTTGGCCATAGGAGGGGATTTGCAGGTTCAGTTGTAGGCCAGTTGCCACCCAGCTGTTCCTCGACTTACAATGGGTTTGCATCCTGATAAACAGATCACAAGTGGAAAACAGCATTAGTAGGAATGGATTTAATACCTCTACCCTACAAAGCTTTATAGCTGTGGGCACAGCACACTGTAGGAGGTTGGTTGCTTCTTCCTGTGGCTGACTAAGAGCTGTGGAGGTCTGTCCAGCCACAGCTTCTCAGCATGGTTGGTCTCCTGGGCTTATCTGCGCTCTGTGTACTCTGCTGCAGATAGGTGAACTCCTGCCCTGAAATATCTCCTTTGCTAACAGCTTATGCTCCATCAGGCTGACTCCCAGTGTCCTCAGCTAACCACCTCTTTTAAGCCTCACTTACATACTCACAATTCCCTGAAATACTTCTGAATGGAATAAGGACTATAGATGTGGGACCCCAACATCCCTGGCCCCTCACAGGAGACCAGGCTAGGAGCAGGGTTGGTTCCCCAACATTGTTTCTAATTCTGTTTCCTAGGCCTAAAAATTAGGATGCATGAGGCCCTGGGTTCAATACCCAGTACCATAAAACAAACAAAACACCAAACCAGAGCAAGTTCATTCTTTTTCCCATCCTTATTCTGCCAGAACTGCCCCGGCCCTGGACAGGTCCTCCCCTTAACTGCTCAGTGAGAAGAAAGGGGCCCTATGTGGTCCATGATGTGTGGTCTTGCTTTGATAAGAAAATGAAAACTGTCAGTTCATCACACTGCAACACCAGAGGCTTGTGAGGTAGAATGGACTAGAAGGCAAGAGGCCAGACATCTCCCAGGCCAAATTCTTCTCCTTGTTCTTGTTACTTCACCATGCCAAAGGTTATGCAATAACCTTGATAATTACATGACTCCATTATCAGTCAGCACTTGCTGAGATATCACCTATGATCTCCCCTGTTCCAGCTCCTGGGGATATGATGTTAAACAGCGAGTGCTTTGAGGCCCATGTGTTGTTTTATGCTTGTGAGTTCATGTCTCCCTTTTCTAGTACTCTTATTCCACTCTTGAGATACCTTTGGCTTCTTCGTGGATCAGAGTGCCCACCTGACTGGCCCATCTTGGGTGTCTACATTTTTGGCTTCAAGATCGGTATGTGGCCCACATCTCATCGAAGCTTTTGGAGTCCTTCTTTGAACACTTTCCTGCTCAAGTTGAGCTGATTCCTTTTATACACTGGGACCTCTGGAACTGCAGGTGGCCCCGGCCCTTCATGAGAGTCAGTGAGAAGACAGGTACAGAGTCAGGGGATCAGTCCTGCTGTGCACTGGCCTGAGTCCATACCTTAGAGGTCATGAGTCCTGCTGTGCACTGGCCTGAGTCCATACCTTAGAGGTCATGAGTCCTGCTGTGCACTGGCCTGAGTCCATACCTTAGAGGTCATGAGTCCTGCTGTGCACTGGCCTGAGTCCATACCTTAGAGGTCATGAGTCCTGCTGTGCACTGGCCTGAGTCCATACCTTAGAGGTCATGAGTCCTGCTGTGCACTGGCCTGAGTCCATACCTTAGAGGTCATGAGTCCTGCTGTGCACTGGCCTGAGTCCATACCTTAGAGGTCATGAGTCCTGCTGTGCACTGGCCTGAGTCCATACCTTAGAGGTCATGAGTCCTGCTGTGTACTGGCCTGAGTCCATACCTTAGCGGTCATGAGTCCTGCTGTGCACTGGCCTGAGTCCATACCTTAGAGGTCATGAGTCCTGCTGTGCACTGGCCTGAGTCCATACCTTAGCGGTCATGAGTCCTCTGCATTTTCAAGCTTTCATAGATTGAAGAACCAATGACTTCCCTTTTTAAAAAATTTAGTTATTTATTTTTTATGTGTATGAATGTATTGTCATGCATGTAGTGTTGTGCACCCGTAGTCATGCATTGCCGCGGAGGTCAGAGGGCCTTGGATTCCCCCTGGAACTGGAGGTCTCCCTAGAATTGGAGTTACAGATGGTGCTCGAGCTTCCATGTGGGTGCTGGGGATCGAACCCCGGTCTACCCTTGCAAGAGCGGTCAGTCCGCTCTTACTGCTAGGCGGCCATCTCTCCAGCCCCATGACTTTCCTTTTTGAAGTCGAAGTTATCTGGAGTTAGTTAATACATCACATTCAAAAGAGTTCTGATTATAGTTCCACACAGTAAGCATTCCAATGTGTTAGTTATTCTCCCTTAAGAAGGGAGACAGGGCTAAGGAGAAAGTGGAATGGAGAAATATGAAAAACAAAAGGGAAGCCCTTGGAAGTTTCTAAGGAGCAAGTTTTTGTAGTTCATATTCTTCAGTTAGGTTGTTGTTGCTGAAATGATGTTAAGGGATCGGATCGGGACCCTATCAGCTCTGCCTATCAGCTCAGCCTATCAGCTCAACTCAGCCATTTTTATGGACCCATAAGCATTATTTTTATCATCTATCTGCTCTTTTTAGTCAGTACATCTATCCGGTACATATACGAGATCTATCTTCTATCATCTATCTATCGATCATCTTGTATCTATCATCTGATCTATCTATATGATGTACTGGTAGTGTGAAGAGAGTGTTCCCCATAGGCTTGTAAGTTTCAACATTTTGTCCCACTTTGGGTGGTCACTGTTTTTGGGAGGTGCTCAGAGGTGTGGCTGTGCTGGAGGAAATAGTGTCATTGGGGGTGGGGAGGGCTTTGTGAGTTCAACAAGCACTTGCAAGTCCTCCAGTCTCTCTCTCCACTCCCATGCTCATCGGAGGATGTGAAACTTTGGCTTTCTGCTCCAGCCCCGGCTAACCATGCCTCCCGCCACAGTGGACTCTAATTCCCTGGAACCGTCAATCTAAGCACAAATAAACTCGTTCCGCTTTTAAAATATTATATATTTTTTTATTATATTAAGATATATAGTAATATATATTTATAATATAATATATAAATATATATATTTATAATATATATATACATAAAATGTATATCATTTATGTATAACATTTATTAAGTATAAATGTATATACATTAAAATAATATATACATATATAGATATGTATTTTTTTTTTTTTTTATTTATATATTGATATTGTGTGTATAATATAGTTAGATGTAGATATATTATATATAGATATTATATAATATATATAGACTCATATAAACATAAACGTATTAGTATTAACTTGTATCAATCAAGACCTGTGTCCCCCCCTCCCTCCCACCCACCCCCCGCCCCCACCCCAGAGCTCCATGCATTCTTGCCACTAGCTTTTCATCTCTTCTGCTCAGGTCTTTCTCATATTCTCCCTGTGAAGTTGACGTTTTGCGCAAGAAGTTCACTGTGTTCATCCGTTTTTTTTAACATAGGGCCCAGTCCTTTCTGTTGTTGTTGTCGGTGTGTTGTGTTGTTTCCAATATGCATACTCCCAACTGCTTGGAACAAAGCGCAAGGGCCGATGCACAAGAAATACTTACAACTAGGTAAATTGGCACTAGATCCACAGACGAGGGACTAATTCATCTATTGGTTTTTCTGGGCTGGTTTACTTCACTCAGCATGATGTCCCTCTAGCTCAGCCATTTTTCCTGAAACTCATTGATCATCTTTCTTACTGCTGCATCGAACTCCATTGTGTAAATGTACCGACATGTTCTCGTCATCCACTCAATCATTTGAGGGCATTTGGGTTGGTTGTCCGAGCTCCTTGCTATGGTGAAGATAGCCTGAAATAAACTGTGGCCGTGCATGTAGTATCTCTGCGGTGGGGTGAGTCTGAGGGTACATGCCTAGTGAGTGGGTATGGCTGGGTCGGTGGTAAAGTCATTCCAAGCTCCACAGGAGTCTCCACACTGCTTTCTTTCCATAGTGCTGGCATGAGTTATACATTCCCACCAGAGTGGATGAGTGTTCCACTCCCTTATCCCCACAACCCTCCAGCAAGCTTGATAAATTTGATTTTATTGATCCTAGTCAGAGTCTTATTGGAGTATGAGATGATATATTAAAGTGGTTTTGATTTGCATTTTTTTTTTTTTGTTTAAAAAAAAAACTGTTTTAATTCACTTCTTTTTTTTTGTTTGCTTTTTTTGTTTTTGTGTTGGTTTTTTTTGCTTTGGAATAAGTGTATTAGGAGACATTCATACATTTCAGTAACTGCTTAAATGCTGAGTCTAGATTTAAGCATGTGAACATATGACTTTACACATACAATTAAAGCTGTTCATAATTAGCTATACTACCAACATTAGATTACAGTTACTTTGGAGCCTAAGTCAAATGGTTTAGAGTAAGCCTGTAACATACCTAAGGAATACGAATACCTTCCTGGATTATACATGCAAAATTACTTTTCCACATCCAGGTCTCTTCACATTTCATTTCTAAGTAATCCGGCTTTGGAAGTCACTACTCAAGGGCTTCTTGTGGTCCAAAGAGAGGGAAAAAAGAATAGAAACTAGGACTGGCCAAGCACAGGGTGTGTGTGTGTGTGTGTGTGTGTGTGTGGTGGTATATATAGATATATATATATATATATATATATATAGATGACCAATTCACACACGGATATATATATTTTTTAAAGATGGCACACAGAAGGGAATGCAGTCTAGAAGTGCAAGCCCTTAAGCAGCAGCGTTCTTCTGAGAAAGTCTCTAAGAGAATATTGCTTCACAGAACAGGCTAAAAACGATACAATATGCCAACCTTCAAGTATGGTTGAAGCGTACAAATGCAGAAGCATCACAATGGAGTTCCTCCACGTACACAAACCCTGCAACAGAACCACATGTCGCTATGAACATTTTTTTAAATGATTACCAGTTAAATAGAGAAATTTAATTTTACAGCTTAACAATGAAGTCAACATATATACCTAGCATGTCAGTTTGTCCATGTACACAACTGAATCAATTACAAGGTATGGCCTAAACAGAGGCTAGAAGCAAATTTTAAAGTAGTTTAACAGGTATTAAATTTCATCTTTGCACACTGAAGTCATCATACAGGGCAAAGTCAGAACTTTTATATTTGTTTTTAATTATGGGAACTTTAAAACAACTACTATAACTATTTAAAACATAAACTTTTTGAACACAATCTACTATAGTTGTATAAAAAAAAACAAATAGCCAGTAGTGAGCAGATTACATTACAGTCCTTCACTCATTCACTGCTGCATGGAGAATGCTGGTACTGTTAACTCACTGGCCCCATTAAGAGGTCTGACACTAAACACCAACCTCTGGGGTGATGCTTCAATCATCCTCATAGGCTTCTCCATTATAATGGCGCCGTCTTTCCTGATTTGGATCGAAGTCCACTAGTTCTACCTGATCCATTTCATCAGTTTCTTCTACTTCCTTCCTCTCAGGGAGGAGTTTTTCCAGCAAAGAGAGTTTATCAGGAGAGAGAAAGCCATTTTCAGGAAAGTTTACCTTAAACTCAATGATTAGACATCCTTTTTCATATGGCCGACGATATATTGGCATACCTTCGTTTAGCACACATTTGATATCTCCGTGCTTGACAATCTGACCTGGGTGAGAGGTGATGACTATGGTTCGGTCGTCCAGAGTGGAGATTGGCTTTTGGAAGCCACACAAGGCTTCAACCAGCTGTATGTCCATACACATGAAAAGGTCCTCTCCGTCGAGTGAAACAGTATGGTCCTTCTGATCTAACACAATGCGTTTTCTGATGGCAGCTTTCTGCTGTGGGTCTATTTACGATGGGGCATCGCTCTCCACGATAAATATATATCGGGGGGTGTTGGTACTAGCATCCACATATGAGGGACAACATTTGTCGTTTGTTTTTCTGGGAGTTTCTGTGTTACTTCACTTAACATAAGGTCTTCAGCTCCATCCATTTACCCACACTGCAAAAGGTTTGATGTTGTCCCTCTTTAACCGCTGCATAGAACGCCATTGTATACATGTACCACATTTTCTCTATCCCTCGTCAGTATTTGGAGGGCACCTGGGCTGGTTCCAGCTTTTTGCTATGTGAACAGAGCTGGCATAAACATAGCTGTGCCATGGCTTGCAGTAAGAAAGTGTCTTGTGGGTTTATAACCAGGAGTGGTATGAACTGGGTCACATGGAAGGCTCGTTTTGAGTCTTCCTAAGGTTCTCCACACTGAGCTTTCAATGGTGGCTGTACCAGTTTAAAACATTCCCCCAGCAATGGATGAGTGATTTCCCCTTTCTCCACAACCTCGCCAGCACTTGGTATCGTTTGTGTTTTTCGTGATCCTAGCCAGTCTTATTGGGTAAGGTATATCTCAAAGGGGTTTTAATTTGCATTTCCTTAATTATCAGAGATGCTGAACACTTCGTAAGATGTTTCTCGGCCATCTCTAGTTCCTCCTGTGTGAAGTCTTATTCAGATCTTTGCTCCAATCTTGTGAGTGTTTCATTTGTTTCGTTCCTTTCTCGGTTCTTCTCTGTGCCGGTTTCTTTTTCTTCTCCTCCTTCTTCTTTTGTTTTTTGAGTAGCTTGTATACTACGGAAATTAATGCTTTTGTCAGATGTTTCTGCATGAAGGTTTCCTCCCCCTCTGTGGGTTTTCTCGTCACTTCCTTTATTTCAGGGCAGTTTGATGTATAGGAGCTTTTGAGTTTAATAAGGAGATCCCATTTGTTCATTGTTGAGCTTAGTTCCTTGTGCAGCTGTTGCGGATTTATAGGAAGTCTTTTCCTACACCTATGTCTTGTAGTCTGCTGCCAAGTTTCTCTTCTATCACCTCCAGAGTTTGGGGTTTCACATTGAGTTCTTTGGTCCATCTGGAGTTGACTTTTGTACAAGGTGAGAGTTAGGGGTTTAATTTCATTCTTCTACAAGTGGTGATCCAATTTTGCCAGCACCACTTGCTGAAGATACTGTCTTTCCTCCATTGGAACACTTCTTAAGGTGTTTCTCAGCCATCTCTAATTCCTCACTTGTGAAGTCTCTGTTCAGTTCTTTGCTCCATCTATAAACTCTTCCTTTTATAAGTTCCCTTGCTCATGGTGGTTTTATTACAGCAACAGAAAAGTGACTAATACAGTATCTAGCCATCCATCCACATATTATCTATCTATCATCATCTATGTATCAACCAACTGAATGTTCTCTTGGAGTCTCTCCTCACTGAGTTGAAGAGAAGAGATTACAAGGCGATGGCTGTCGAGGTGCTTCTGTGACACTCATAAGCTCATGCTGGGAATGGTGATGTGAGGTTTCTGGAGCATATACAAAACCCAAGGAGAATGGACTGGCTGAACAAATTATGTTTTTTTTTTCAATTCTTCCTTCATTTCCTTTTTCATTCCTCCTTTGCTTCTCTGCTCTCATTCCTGAGTCCATCACTTCTCTTCTCTATGGTTCCTCTTCTCTCTTTTCATTTTTCTCTCCTCTCCCCATCTTCCAGGATGAGGAGGAAAGGAACACATCAAGTTTCTCTCACCATCATTCTGAACGAGTACCTGTTTTTGTGACCTGACATTTCTTCCCTCTAGTCTGCAGGGAAATCCAGCACCAGCCTTCAGTCCTCAGGGAGCAGGTAAATGATTTGAAGTGACTCAGAATGTGAGGAAACAGGCAGAGCACAGCAGGAAGCCATTGCTCCTCAGTCAGAGCCCTCCATGTGCATGTCCCTGGATTTGTAGTCTGGCTCCAGAAAGAAGGAGCAAGAGCCCTCACTTGGGCAGGACAACAACATTCGTTCTAGTTCCATCCCTCAGCCATAAGTGCCTCAATTTTCAGTGCTCTGTGGGTCAGTGTTATAATTCCTGGTGGTAAGAGAAGAATTAGGATTCAGGGCCAGTGGATCCATCACAGAAGAAGCAGAAGTACTCAAAATTCCATGGCACTTTGTGATATGTATACTGAGGAAGGAGAAACACATGTAATGTCAAAAATAAAGTCACTTAGTCTCTTTGAGTTTCAGTTCTTTGACTGAAAAGTGGAGACAATAATATCCACTTAAAGGAATCAGAATTAAATAAAGCAATCCATGGGAAAGCACTGGATGCAATGAGCACAATGAATGCTAATTGAATCTGCATGCGTTCTGCTGACTTACTGCAAGCAGGTACACACACGGGGAATTATATAGACACATTCAGTAGACTGCACAAATACACACAGAAGGAGAGAGAGAGAGAGAGAGAGAGAGAGAGAGAGAGAGAGAGAGAGAGAGAGACTCTAGGTATGTCCTGTATTCAGTTCACATCTACTTCAGTCCCCCTTTTATTTAATTTTTATTTTATGTGTGTGCTTGTTCATGTGTGTGCACCTATGTGTGTGGGAGTTCTTTCCACATGTGTGCTCATATGTGTGGAGGCCAGAGGTCAATGATCAGCATTAGGTGACTTCTTCGATCACTCTACATTATTAATTTTCTATTATTATTTTTGAGAATATAGAAGCTTTGGCCAGTCTGAGTTACTGAATGCCCATAGTATAGTGTCTTCTTTTTGAATTTAAGGAAAAGTGTTCCTGATCAAGCAAACAGTGTGAACTATAAGACAATTTAATTCAAAACACATTTTTACTGTGCACTGTAAAGAAACAAGGAAGGTCAGGGTGGACGGCACGTGAGGATGATACCTGAAGCTAGACATGAGTGCAAATCCTTCAATGGTGTCACAACCTCAGCAAGCGGGGCGTGCTTCAAGTTTCTTGTCTGCAAAATGAAAATGACAAAAAGCTCATTCATGTCTAGCTCATGAGATTAAGGATAGGACCAAGTGGGATTGCATAATTGCAATTATTTTGCAGAATATCATGCATTTAGTTATTAGTCTGTAGAGGGTCTTACTGGTCAGGACCAATAAGCAAGATCTCTGTTATAACCTGGAGTCCTTGGTCCATAAATAGTTAATGGGGATATTAAGGTAGAAAGCTAAGTTAGAGTGGGATGGTCCTCAAGTTCCCAAGACCATAGTTGTACTATTTTCTCATGAGCATTCTATACATAACCTCTGGCTTCTTGCCCACAGGAAAACATTCTCATAAGAGGAGGAAACTGAGTACATTCTTATCTACTGTCATTCTAAAATGCAAACAAGAAAGGAGAAACTCTCACTGAATTCCTACATGGATCCTGCTGGCCTGGGGAGCTGGCTACAACTTTGTTCCTGGTTGGAGTCAGGAGCTTCTGGTGCTACCTGTATATTTCACCCAAAGTGACAGGGACCTTGTTAGCCGTCCTTGCATTGAAGATCTTGATGGATTGAACTCCTGAGGACAATGTGGCGGCCGTGATCTGCCATAAAGATGATGAATAACATTTTTTTTTCTTAAATGATTACCTAAAACTTTCCAGCTAGCCAAAGCTGGCTTTCTCAGAGCCCCTGGAGGAGAGCTTTTATAAAGTGTCATTTAATTAATAAGAGGGTTATTGATTGCTGTCTTGCATGGAGTACTGCACACGGGCTAGGTAAGAGAAAGTAAGGAAAGACCAGCAAGCGTACCGAGGAGAACGGGGACTGGCCTGGGCCACAGTTCGAGTGAAGATAAGACCCCTCAGAACATTCTTAGAATGCCAGATATGGTCAAAGTCTCCATTCTCTGGGGACATTAAGAGAATTAGGGGGGTATTTCTGTTGATTGCTTGGTTTGAAAATGTCACTCTGTCAGTCTGAAATTAAAAGAAGGCAGTGTGGTGAGATGGGAAATTTTCCTTAAGGAAGCTTGAGAAACAAGAGTCTTCCACCTACTGTCTGCAGCATAGATAGTCTCTGTATCAGAGAATTGATGGACCTCTTGGGCTACAGCATCTTCATCCCACAAATGATAAAATCACACTCTGTGATCATCAGGACTCCAACTAAAATCTTCCACACTATTCTGAAATGTCTATAAAGGAATGGGGTAAGGCACAGAATTCCAATTAGTGCTGTTATATGTCTAGGTCCTCCAGACAGAGAGAGAGAGAGAGACAGAGAGAGAGAGAGAGAGAGAGAGAGAGAGAGAACACAGAAAGAAATTAGTGTGAGTGCAAACATAAGAATGTAGAGAAAGAAATAGGAAGAGGCAATACATAAGGATTGGGAGGGGCATAAGAGAGGGCAATCGGGGAGTAAATATAATCAAAATACATTATATATGTGTATAAAAAGAATACATATAGCTGGACTCGAAATAAGCCTAAAGAGATATATTGCCATTGGCAGGCCACAGGTCACCTGTTGCTACCTTTAGGGACTGTCTTTTCCTTGAACTGAATAATCCTTCTTCTTAAAATAATGACACTTAAAATAAGTGTCAAGATCCCACAAGAAAACATCATTTTCCAGCTCTTGGGAACATTAAACATATTTATTTATTTATTTATTTATTTATTTATTTATTTATTTATTTATTTGGATGTACTGTCTGCATGTAGGTTTGTGCACTCGTGTCGTGCAATGCCATGGAGGTCAGAAGACGGTGTCGGATTTCCCTGGAACTGGAGTTCTCCTGGAATTGGAGTTACGGACGGTTCTCAGCCACAATGTGGGTGCTGGGGATTGAATCCGGGTCCTCTGCAAGAGCAGTCGGTGCTCTTAACCACTAGGCCATCTCTCCAACCCCCACATTAAACATTTTTTGACTGAGGACTCCAGATTATACACCTGGGATCTTGGCCTTGACTAATAAGAATGACATATCTTTAGTTAAGAGAACTTCACATTTAATAGCAAACAATACAGAATTTAAACCTCAGTTTTATAACTTCTTCACTGTACAACCATGAGGAAGTTACTTATGTTTGAACTCAAAAATAATCCTAAGTGAGGGACTCCTTTCTATGAGTTATTGGTAAGGGAGACCATAGAGGTCCCCAAATAGCACAGGTTATTGCCATTGTTCTTGTTTGTCCACCAGAAGTAGATGGTAATATCTGATTCTGATTGCTGAAGACACTGCATGCTTGGTTGGAGAACATGGAGAAATCAAGCTGGAACTGACCTGAAGATTTCTTCCTGCTGGCTAGCTTTCATTGTGTCAGAAGGCAGGATGCAGGCCACTGGAGAAGAAAAGTTATCAGTGGTCTTATCCAGCAGTAGAACCTGGATGCTACAATATTAATCTGCCAGGCAACGTGTGTCTACTGGTAGCAATAGTAGCACAAAGGTTTGGGGGTGTTAATCAACTGTTATAGGATTGAATTTGAGGTCTGTTCCACAGGAGGGAATTCGTGGTTGGTACTGGAAACTTATTCAAAAGCCCATGGCTCAGAAGGCCTTGGGTCTTAGAGAACCATCTACTACTGTTGTCTTGCTAAAGGGCATATTGTCAGACTGCTGTTTATGCATAGATTAGTGCTCCCCTCAGCCTTGGCCAGAGAAGCTTCTCTCTTCAATGGTCAGTAGTTAATGCAGAGACACACAACTGCTCAAAGTGCTGAGAATAAATCACTATAGAGTGCTCTGTCCTGAATGGGCCATCAATATATGCTCTCTCCTCCAAGGCTCAGGAAACACTGTAGAAGACAAGGGTGAAAAGAATGGTAGAGCCAGAGGGTGGGGAAGAGCACTGTGCAACATTCCTTTGGACATAGCATGGCCATTGCTGGTATGAACTCACTACATCTATGGTGACTGAGCAAGTCTGACAGAAGACCAAGCCAATAAGATCAGTCAACATTTTAACAGGAAGCACTAATTGAACTCAATGGATTACAAAAACTATAGACAAAAGGAGAAAATGTGAAGGGTAGGAGAGGACACCCTGGGAGTGTCTGGGGGGAGCGGAAGGGGAGAATTGGGGTGTAAATGATCCAGATACAAATGCTTCCATGTATGAAATTGCTGAAGAATAAATAATAGACGTTGTATTAAAAATATATTGTGTATTTGCACCTGTTGTTGAAAAGGTTTAAAGTGATGCACTATGTAAGAGTGCAGATGTACCACATTTTTGTCAGTTGAGGGGCATTTGGGCTGGTTCCAGGTCTTCGCTATTGTGAAGAGAGCTGCAATAAACATGGATGTGCATGTATGTATTCATATTTTACAGCAATGTAAAATTAAAGGAGGAAAATGTGAATTCCTAAACAAAAAATGACAGAGAAAGATGCAGGACAGTTATGGCAGAGAGCATAATCTGGGGTGGGGTGGGGGGAAGGGAAAGGGGAATATGTCTGAACTGAATTGAGAAATGATGTCTGAAATACACAAAACATCAATAAAAGCATTATTAAAAAAGAGTGCAATATTTGGAACACAGTAACAAAAATGTTAGTTTTTTTTTCCCCTTTTCCTTTCCCGTTGTTTTCTCCAAAAATATAGAACACCAAATTACCAATCCTGCAAACAACTTAAAGGCAGGAGACTAAGCAGTCAGTGATAGATAGAATCATGCTGCTCAGCCGTCCTCAGCCAGTGACACAGATGACTAATGCCAACATGATGAATTTAGCAGCAATTAATTCATGGTCGGTATCTTGCATGAAATTTAGAAGATAAGAAGTGACCAACACTTTGCAAAGGAAAACCCACCTGACCTTTTTGTGGACCATAAGCTCAGCATTAGCTAAAAGGGTTTTGAGGTCACTAAACGTCTGTGTAACTATAACCATGTCAATAGTAATGGATAGATCAAAAAGTGGAAACATATTTTTTGTTTTGATAGATTGCATCTAATTTTAGATGTTGTGTTTAGGGTAGATAACAAATGGTGGGAAGTGTTCTAAGGGTAGCATTACAAATGGTGGGAAGTGTTCTAAGGGTAGCATTACAAATGGTGGGAAGTGTTCTAAGGGTAGCATTACAAATGGTGGGAAGTGTTCTAGGGGTAGCATTACAAATGGTGGGAAGTGTTCTAGGGGTAGCATTACAAATGGTGGGAAGTGTTCTAGGGGTAGCATTACAAATGGTGGGAAGTGTTCTAGGGGTAGCATTACAAATGGTGGGAAGTGTTCTAGGGGTAGCATTACAAATGGTGGGAAGTGTTCTAGGGGTAGCATTACAAATGGTGGGAAGTGTTCTAGGGGTAGCATTACAAATGGTGGGAAGTGTTCTAGGGGTAGCATTACAAATGGTGGGAAGTGTTCTAGGGGTAGCATTACAAATGGTGGGAAGTGTTCTAGGGGTAGCATTACAAATGGTGGGAAGTGTTCTAGGGGTAGCATTACAAATGGTGGGAAGTGTTCTAGGGGTAGCATTACAAATGGTGGGAAGTGTTCTAGGGGTAGCATTACAAATGGTGGGAAGTGTTCTAGGGGTAGCATTACAAATGGTGGGAAGTGTTCTAGGGGTAGCATTACAAATGGTGGGAAGTGTTCTAGGGGTAGCATTACAAATGGTGGGAAGTGTTCTAGGGGTAGCATTACAAATGGTGGGAAGTGTTCTAGGGGTAGCATTACAAATGGTGGGAAGTGTTCTAGGGGTAGCATTACAAATGGTGGGAAGTGTTCTAGGGGTAGCATTACAAATGGTGGGAAGTGTTCTAGGGGTAGCATTACAAATGGTGGGAAGTGTTCTAGGGGTAGCATTACAAATGGTGGGAAGTGTTCTAGGGGTAGCATTACAAATGGTGGGAAGTGTTCTAGGGGTAGCATTACAAATGGTGGGAAGTGTTCTAGGGGTAGCATTACAAATGGTGGGAAGTGTTCTAGGGGTAGCATTACAAATGGTGGGAAGTGTTCTAGGGGTAGCATTACAAATGGTGGGAAGTGTTCTAGGGGTAGCATTACAAATGGTGGGAAGTGTTCTAGGGGTAGCATTACAAATGGTGGGAAGTGTTCTAGGGGTAGCATTACAAATGGTGGGAAGTGTTCTAGGGGTAGCATTACAAATGGTGGGAAGTGTTCTAGGGGTAGCATTACAAATGGTGGGAAGTGTTCTAGGGGTAGCATTACAAATGGTGGGAAGTGTTCTAGGGGTAGCATTACAAATGGTGGGAAGTGTTCTAGGGGTAGCATTACAAATGGTGGGAAGTGTTCTAGGGGTAGCATTACAAATGGTGGGAAGTGTTCTAGGGGTAGCATTACAAATGGTGGGAAGTGTTCTAGGGGTAGCATTACAAATGGTGGGAAGTGTTCTAGGGGTAGCATTACAAATGGTGGGAAGTGTTCTAGGGGTAGCATTACAAATGGTGGGAAGTGTTCTAGGGGTAGCATTACAAATGGTGGGAAGTGTTCTAGGGGTAGCATTACAAATGGTGGGAAGTGTTCTAGGGGTAGCATTACAAATGGTGGGAAGTGTTCTAGGGGTAGCATTACAAATGGTGGGAAGTGTTCTAGGGGTAGCATTACAAATGGTGGGAAGTGTTCTAGGGGTAGCATTACAAATGGTGGGAAGTGTTCTAGGGGTAGCATTACAAATGGTGGGAAGTGTTCTAGGGGTAGCATTACAAATGGTGGGAAGTGTTCTAGGGGTAGCATTACAAATGGTGGGAAGTGTTCTAGGGGTAGCATTACAAATGGTGGGAAGTGTTCTAGGGGTAGCATTACAAATGGTGGGAAGTGTTCTAGGGGTAGCATTACAAATGGTGGGAAGTGTTCTAGGGGTAGCATTACAAATGGTGGGAAGTGTTCTAGGGGTAGCATTACAAATGGTGGGAAGTGTTCTAGGGGTAGCATTACAAATGGTGGGAAGTGTTCTAGGGGTAGCATTACAAATGGTGGGAAGTGTTCTAGGGGTAGCATTACAAATGGTGGGAAGTGTTCTAGGGGTAGCATTACAAATGGTGGGAAGTGTTCTAGGGGTAGCATTACAAATGGTGGGAAGTGTTCTAGGGGTAGCATTACAAATGGTGGGAAGTGTTCTAGGGGTAGCATTACAAATGGTGGGAAGTGTTCTAGGGGTAGCATTACAAATGGTGGGAAGTGTTCTAGGGGTAGCATTACAAATGGTGGGAAGTGTTCTAGGGGTAGCATTACAAATGGTGGGAAGTGTTCTAGGGGTAGCATTACAAATGGTGGGAAGTGTTCTAGGGGTAGCATTACAAATGGTGGGAAGTGTTCTAGGGGTAGCATTACAAATGGTGGGAAGTGTTCTAAGGGTAGCATTACAAATGGTGGGAAGTGTTCTAAGGGTAGCATTACAAATGGTGGGAAGTGTTCTAAGGGTAGCATTACAAATGGTGGGAAGTGTTCTAAGGGTAGCATTACAAATGGTGGGAAGTGTTCTAAGAGGTAACATTACAAATGGTGGGAAGTGTTCTAAGGGTAGCATTACAAATGATGGGAAGTGTTCTAAGCATTACAAAGACTGTGAAACAGCATGAGTGTGGGAAAGATGCTGAGCACACAAGGTTGGCTTTGGAGTACCATGGCTGTTGGAGTCTTTGTGTAAAAAATAGCAAAGGTTTTCACCACAGAGCAGAGACAACCCACACCAGGCTGCCTGCCTCCTGTTCCCCTCACAGTCATATTCTGTCATTCAGCCCACGACCTTTACAATGTGATATTCTTGATGACACTAAGTCTCAAATTCTTGAAGAACTGCTTTGTGAAGAATAATGTGGAGCTTTTCTAGGTATCCATACAGAGCAGACTTTGCTTCTAATTGAAAGAACTCTAGAAAGATAGAGACTTGCCCTCATGATTGGAGTCTGATGCTTGCTGTAACTATTGGAAGCCTGGACCCATCTGAAGAAAGTATGCTGATCTGAAGGAAACTGGTCAGTTATAAGGTGAGGAAAGCAAATTACTAAGTCAAGCAGGGGCGTTAGCAGTGTAGCCAAGGGGCAGGAGATTCTCCATAACAGTTACTCTAATGTGGAAGTGGGTAAACTCAATCAACTGCCTGTATTTCCTATTAACCAACATACAATGGGGTTTTGTGGTAATTCTTGGAGTCCCAGTGCCGTCTAAAGCTCCCTCCCTCCCATGCGCTTCTTTGCTGTGATTCCCAGCCATCAAGACAACTTCTCCTGGCCTGTGTCCAAATAAAGTTCTACTAATAGGAGCCATTCCAAGAAGGGTTGTATTTGTTGCATATTTTAGAGTAATATAAAATCAAAAGAATGAGAGAAAAAAAAGGATTGTATTTCTGATTGTAAATTTTTAAACACTCACTATAGTTTTGTGTTGGTCACTGAAACTTAACTCTGCTAATGTAGCTCATTGCTTTGAGATGTTGGTTCTAGAAATCAAGTTGCTGGATGGAGTTGTTCTAGAATTGGAGTGCAATGAAACACACAGTGTGCTAAGAATTACTCCCATTCTACTTGCACTGACTTGTCCCATGCTGACATAGGAATATGCTATGTTGCTCTTGCTAGAAGACCAAGAATAGAATAGGTCAGTGTCAGTTAAGAAACATGAAGTCCCTCTGAAATGTCTATTCTCTCTCCTTTTTACTCTCCCACAGTTGACGTGGAGTCCCTTACATGTCAGCTACGTGATCCCTTATTTTTAAATATTTTATTTATTATTATTATTTTACATTTATGAGTGTATTACCTGCATGTGTGTAAGTTCACTTGTGTTGCGAAATGCCTGTGGAGGTCAGAAGAAGGTGTTAGATCCTCTGGAACTGGAGTTATGGACTATTGTTAGCTTCCATGTGGGTGCTGGGAATCAAACGTGGGTCGTCTGTCAGAGCAGTCAGTGGTCTTAACCTCTCCACCCCTGTGATCCTTTCTTGATTAGAGTTAAGCTACCTCCTTTATTCAGTTACATTTTCCTTTCTTTTCTCCTTTCCCTTTGTCTATACTGAGTCTATACTGGTGTAATATGTCCCTCAATCAACAATGAATAGGTCAATTTGAAGGTACCTGGCTTGGAGTTAGAAAGTGGTTGTTTCTCATCTGTTCTTCAAAAGACAATGTTGAGTCCATGCAGCAGCCCCACAAGGATGTCTGGTTCTACCCCTTAAGGAAAATCCTCAAAAACCAACCAAGTGACTCCCTGTTGATGAATACTAAGGACTTACAGGATTCCTGGAAAAACTGGCTTCTGCTTCTGGCCACATTGCTTTGTTTACTTCCTAGAAGGCTACAGGGGCAGGAAGTTAGGGTGATGTGGGAGTGTGAGAAAGTGCAGGAAGAGGAAGTGAGCTAGAAAGAGGGACTTGGCCAACCCTTGTCGTAGGGCCAGAAAGTAGAACCTCACCAGCTGGTACTTGAAAAAGATCTGTTCATGAAAAACATTAGCCTGTACTGTCAGGATGCTAAACCTTCATGAAGAAGAAAATATTTGCTATCTGAGCTGCAAAAGAAAAACACCGTATCTGAGATACTGAGTGATGACTGTGGTCATGGGTATTAATGACAAGAACCCAGCAGTTTCTGGTTTAATGATGGATGACTGCTGGACTTAGAGAAGTACAAGTATCTGTTGGGCTGTGGGACACCAGCCCATGGATCTAGGCCAGTTTGTAGCTACTATATTGGTGAACCCAGCCTAGTAGGTCCCAACTTGGTACTTGCATGTATTCACCAAAACAGATTTTTAGCACATGACATTGGGGCTTACCCTAGCTTCTACTGTAGATCCCAAGGAGTTCTCCGTGGAAAACAACGTGTAGGTGGGGGCTGGTAGACTGTTTCTGAGACCAACTTAAAGACAGTGAGAAGTTCAACTCTAGTCCAGACAGTTTGAGAATCTCTTCTATTTAAAAGATTATACAGTTGGATGAGGAGGCAGGTATAAGATAATGATTTATAAATATGGTTTCAGGCCCAACATCTCATTCCATTAACACATAACTAGAAGGAGCTTTGCAGGCTTCTGAGGGAGAAGGATCATTAATAGTCTTACTTGGTTGTGAAATCTTCAAGCTATAACAACCAACCTGGTAAGATGTGCCTATTGGTGCAATAGTGGCGCAACTGTAGTGGAGGTAACCAATTCTTTCTGAGTAAGACTTATTTTACAGAACTCATGCCTGGCACTATAAACTTATCCAAGATCCCATGGCTGTGACATCATAGAGCCCAGGGGAGAACATACAACTATTATTTTGCTAAAGAAACATGGTATTAAACCATCTTGAAAATATTCATCTCTATACCCAAATATAAGGTCAGCCCTCTTCTAAGACATTTCATTTATCAGTGGGTAGTGATTAATACAGGGACTCACAGCTGGTAAGAATTCAGAAAATGAGTAGCTGTGTGTGGCATGCTCAACCCTAAATGAGACATCTATGTAGCACCCCCTCCTCAAATGGCTCTAGGAGCATTGCACAGAGGAGTAGAATGATTGCAAGAGCCAGCAGTTGAGGTGGCAGACTGCAGCAAAACAGTGTTTTCTAGAAACAACAGAGATATTGCATTTATGAATTCACAGCACTTGTAGTTGCTTGCACAAAACCTGCACAAGATGAAAGCACTCAAAATTTGAGCATAGATGGGAAAGGGGCTCACAAAGCCACACCCCTGGCAGGGGAGTTTTGACAGTTGAAGGCTATTAGAGTAAGGAAAGTCAGTTTTCTTCAGGGACGTGGCCCCTGTTAGGGGCTCCATGCTCAAGTGGACGGCCCTGCACTCATGTACCTATGGACAGCTCTGATTGAACTAAGTAGTTTATGAACGATGTTGGGAAGGGTATGAGATGGGGGATTTTGAGAAAGAATTGGAAGCAATATAGGGGATTGGTTTGATCAAAGTACTTTGTATACATGTAGGAACTTCTCAAAGAATAAATAAAAAATGATTTAAAGAGTTTGTTGTCATGGAAATAAGGGAATTCCTTAGAGGTAATAAACTAAAAAGACACTGTAACACCATGAACGTAGCGATGCCTAGAGTTAGCCACTTCTCAGAGGTTAGCTTCAACCCCTATAGCATGTTTTAATAAACACTGAAACACCAGGGGTCAGGAGACAAAACCTAAGTTGGGAAATCAGGAGAATATGAAGCCAGGACCATGGAAAGGACACTCAATCATAAGGTTTCAGTGACTATTGTACTTTGTCTATGGCCACAATGCTGGTGTGGGATAAACCAGAGTTCCTCAATGACACCAGTAGTGGTTTATTGCTCATACTTCTGGCCCAGAAGCCTGGAAGTTCTGCTCATCTTGGATGGACCCACACCTCTTTTGGTAGCCCACTAAGGTAGCATTAGGTAGAAACACAAGATGACGCTCCACACTTCTACTGGGACCCAATAATGTGTACGCTATTGGAGAGGGCAAAATCAACAAATATAAACACCCTTGAAGTCCTTCAAGGCTCAGCATTTGCTATAATTTGCAATATGTCATTATCGAAATAGAGTCACATGGCAAGGGTAAGAATCAGAGGAGGAAGCTACTACAAGGCTAAGTGACTCAACAGTGTATCGAAGGAGGAATAATAGATTGACAAGCACTCCTGAAAATTCTGTCCACCTAGAACCTAAGAAAGTGACCTTACTCAGAATCAGGGTCTTTGTAGACATGAGTAGCTAAGAATATCAAGGTGAAATTATCCTGAGTTTGGGGGACAGGGAAAACTCCAAGTTCTGGTATCTCTGCACAAAGAGAAGAAGATTCAGGGAGACACATAGGGAAGGAGGCCATGTGGAGATAGAGGCAGGGCCTGGAATGCTGTCCCACAGGTCACAGGACATGTAGCAGCTAGATGGCAGACGAGGGTGGTTCCCTCAAAGACGCACAGCCTTGCCAAGTTGACATAAGATGGCTGGCCCCAGATGTAAGAGAGAACACGTTCCTTCTAGCCATATATTGCTGAAGCCCTAGTAGATATATGGGAAAGAACTGGGACTAATTATGTATTTGATATTTTAATCTGCTAATTAGAAACAGTGGTAGTTGGGTGGAGGATGTTCTTGGCCTTGTGCTGAGTAGACAAATAGTAGAATTTTCTCAGAGAATTTTTAACCACTAATCTGCCTTCTTAAGAGTTAAGGGGGAAAAATCACACAACTTTTGTAGACTGCAACCCTTTCTGCCTCCTCTTGTGACAAAAAACATAAAATCCAAACTCGGGGTTTAGTTTTCAAGTGGCCTTGAGTTAGAGGTGCCCAGGGAGCCTGCCAGGAGCAAAGGCAGATTCTCTCTGGAGGTGCACACATTAAATACAAGCCACCAAGAGTCCCTGAATATAAGGTCCAGAAGCATATTTTCCTAACTGAAAATCACTCATTTCAACATGACAACAAGCAAGAGCTAGAAGAAATAAACTAAGGAATCAGACAACCAAAGAAAAATCATTATAGCTGAAAGAAACAGAAGTGGAAAATGTAGGGTGTCATGTTCTGAGTTGTGTCCCTCAAAATTCCTGTGTTGATGCTTCTGAAAGTGACTGTGTATAGGAAAGGGCCTTTCTAGGAGTGGTAAAGGTAGCAGGGCGCTGTCAGGGTGAGCTCCAATGTCATTTGACTGCTGTCCTCATAAGCAGAGATCTGTTAGACAGCACAGGGAGGGAGGCCTGTGTGCAGCAGAAGGACTGAAGACACAGCCAGAAAGCTGCCATACGCAAACCAAGGAAGGAAGCCTTGGCACCCTGGACTTCTGTGGATCTTGGATTTCTAGCCCTCAGGACTGGGAGAGAGAAAATTAATTCTCACTGTTTAATCCACTGCATCTGTTATACTTTGTCACTATAGCACTAATGCAGTTACCTATTCGCATCCATGAGGGGCTGTTTCCAGGACTCTGGTTGATACCTAAATATATGAATGCCCAGGTCCTTTATATAAGATGCTGCAGTATTTCCCTGTGCATATCCTCCTCATTTCTAGATGGCTTAAAATACCCAGTACATACAAATACCATGTCAATAACTGGTATACTGAATAGTTTGGGGAATAATGACAAGGAAATTCTATATGTATTCAGTAAAGACACATATTTCTTTAAAAAAATTTTAAAAATTGGCAGGTAGATGAACTTAGATACAGAAGGCCAATTATGCAAAATGTTTGAAGGGATAATGAAGGATGTATATGTCCAGTTCACAAGCAAGGGGTTATTGAAATTAGGTAAGCAAATTTCATAGAAGAATCCCCCAAACTTCAAAATTTTAAAACAGCATGCACAGCCATGTTTATTACAGCTTTCTTCACAATAGCAAAGAGCTGGAACCAACACAAGTGCCCCTCAACTGACGAGTGGATAGAGAAAAAGTGGTACATCTACACAATGGAGTTCTATGTAGCAGTAAATAAAAATGACATCATGAACTTTGCAGGTAAATTGATGGAACTAGAAAATATTAAGTTAAGTGAAGTAACAGTCCCAGAAAAACAAACGACAAATGGTATCCCTCACCTGTGGATGCTAGCACCAATTACCTAGTTGTAAGGCAAACTAAGCAACCTTAATATTATATTCCTTGTAATCTGAAAAAAAAAAAAAACAGCATGATTAGAGGATGAGGAGATGGATTCCTGGATTAAGTTCTTTCAGTCCAAGTATGAAGACCTGAGCTCAGATCAGTAGCACCCCTGTAAATACTGGCCACAGGAGTGTGTGTCTCTAATGACGACACTAAGGTGGAGTGGGCAGAGGCAGCAGAGACTTGCTGGCTAGCCAGTCTAGCAGAACTGATGAGCTCCAAGTTCACTGAGAACCTGTATTGGAAAATAAGATGGAGAAAGAAAGGTAGAGGGAGACATCCAATACCATCCTCTTCCCTATCTGTACACATTCATGGGTGAGCATACCTGCACACACGCATTCATGTACACACACACAATCATAATTATAAATGAAAGTGTATAATGCTCAATCATATACTTGTACATGGAGCTAAAGACAACCAGAACATAGTAGAGAGACAAGATGGAGATGAAGAAAATACAGCAACATGGCGGGTAGAACAAGAAGGTCCAATAGGCATAGTCAGCATCATAACAGATGAGCCAAGAAAGAACAGGCTCCATCATTGGTTACCCTGGTTAACAGAATGGCCCGGCTCTGGAGGTTGCTGCTGGGAAAGACACGACATTGATGGTGATGGTTGATATAGATCTTCTTGGTGACAGAAAACAAGAAGGAACAGGAAATGAAGGGAGGCAGAGCATGTGCTAAGACACAGAGGTTTGAAGCCAGAGACTTCAGGGCGGGATGAGGAACTGTATGCAACAGTGTTGTAACACGTTGCAAGAATGTTTCCGTGCACTACTATGGGCCCAGGGTTTGGAAGTGGGCAGAGGGAAGGGTTCTGGTCAGCACACTACAAATATGTTGTCTGAGTTTAGGGCTGGTTGATGGAAGTCTTTATGTCAGGAAGTGGTGTGATCCATTCTGGGCTCAGGAAGGCATTCAGTGATGGTGGCAGATTAATCAATAGAGGCTGACTGTGAGATCTCTTTGTTCTTGGAAGGCTGTGGTCAGGGAGACCTTCAGATCTTTTACACCTACTTTCTAGGATGAGAGGGAGTATCTGCCTTCAGACAAACTAGCAAATTAAACAGTATGACCTTGGATGTTCTGAGCCGTGATAAACTTCTTGAGATATCACTTAATTCTCACTGGATTTCTCCTATCACAGAGCCTTACCCAGGGGACGTCTGTCCTTCCACTCTGATGCCAGATTCCGTCCAACTTGACTCTGCGTCCATGCAGTGGGAACATTGGCCAAGCAAGAGATGGCTTTCATTTTCCCTCAGCCTATCTTGCCCTCCCGGGCAAATCTGGGCTCAGCTACCCAGTTCTGGGTTATTATGGTCTGGTACTGTCCTTCCTCTCACTGGGTCCTTTGTTGGCCATGTGGAGAGTTGGGAGAACAGAAACTAAAATTTTCAATCTGCAGCTGGAGGAAACTGTTACAAGGTTCCTGTGTGAATTGTCCCAACAGTTCACCCAGTTATCTCAGAAGGTCAGTGTCATTATCCTTATTTTATGAAAGCAAGAAAACAGCTTGTCTATGTTACCAGGACCAAATAAAGGGCCAAACTAAATTCAAACCTGTAGCATGCCTCAGGGAACCGCGCAGCTGAGGGTCTGGCCCTGCCCCAAGGAGGAGCAAGCAGCATGGCCTAGATGTGTGATGCTGGGTGAGGCAAGGTGTGCAGCGGCTAGGAATTGGGGGGCTTATGATTGGTCCTGGGAACTGACGTCATTTGGTTTATAAAATCAACTTGTGGCAAGGAGTAAATTTGAATTTCATAGTAACATCATCATGGAATTCCCGGCCAATATTTTTTATTAATTATTGCGTGCATACAGGCTAAGGTAGGCCTGCATTTCGTTCGGGTGGCCAGTGGGTTGGAAAGAGATTCCTTTGCGGATCACCAATCTGGGTAGCTGGTGTTGTGAGTGGGTATTGGCTGAAGGGAAGCGATCAGCCATCAGCCTGAAATTCCTGTCCAGGCTCTGGGCAGGTGAGAAGTCATGGCCAAGAGTGGAACATGTGTCTCGTGGGTCCAGATTAAGAGCCTAAATTGGAATTACCGCTTAGGCTGGGCTACGGGAAGTAGCTGGCTGGTCTCTGCGCCGAGAGGCCAGCTCCCCACAGTGTTTGCAAAGTGGGCACTGTGTCCCCATCCCCCTTAGCAGGGCCACGTGGTCCCTGTTCGGCATAAAAAGAAAGCTTCGTACACAAATCCTGTGGGCCAGTCTCAAAGCAACTCAAAGAGCTAGAAAAACAGTTTTCTAGCTCTCTTACTCTGTCCGCAGCACTACCCACAAGGCCAGCTACTGAAGGTAACACTTACACACACCACCTGTAGGCCACTTCCCCCAGCATGGGTGGCTTCTCCCTTTTCTTCCTGGTTAAATGTGTTTATATACCATTCTCTCCCACTGATAGTCATGCTTGGCTTAAATGCATCTTATTTTAAATGCTATTAATCAGTATCATTTATAAACAGTAATTGAACTTCTTGCTTATTAAATGCTGCAATATATGATGAAGGGTATGTGATCAGGATGCTGTAGTCTGATTGACACCCTTGCACGTAACCTCTGCTGACCCCAAGTCCAGCCCTGGGATATTTGCTTCCTAGAGATCTGGCTCTGTAACTACTTTGCATCAAAGTTGTTTTTTTTTTTATTGAGTTGGAATGTTTTTACATTTTGCTTTTGGTTGCACAAGAATTGAACCTAGGGCCTCATGTATGCTAAGGAGATGCTCTTACCACTGAGTTATTTTCCCAGCTTTAGTTGGAAATTTTTCTAAAGTAGTAATTGTTAAATTTTATTGGTGCAAATACCAGAAATAATTATCCAGATATAAAACTTGAAAGCAGAGTCTTCCTCTAAAATGCCAGCTGGTAACTGGTAGCTGTTTCGATGGGCTGTACCAGGAAAGCACTCCTGTGAAACACACAGTCTTTCTGAATTCGAGACTGTGAGAACCATATCCACAGATCTGAACATGTCTCCCAACCCCTAGTCATTCTTATTTAGCAGGCCTATCCCTAGTCTAGAGTTTAGTAAACACTGGGAAGAAGAAAGAGAGGGAAAGGGAAAAAGAATAGAGAAAAAGAGTGAAGAATAAAGCCAAGGAAGAGGGAGGGACAGAAAGCAGAGGAAAGAAGGCACTGACCAAAGTCTGCAGGGTGTTCTGCACCTTGCTTAGGCAAATGCATACCTAAGTTGTTCTGCTTAATTGCAGTTGAGACCAGAATGTCAGTTCAGAAATGTATGTTGATTGACACATCAGACACTGTAGCATTTATTATCAGCAAGAGTGTGGAAGTGGGGGGGGGGTTCAGCACAAGGCTGAGTGGGGTCTTCTTTATCAAAATGACTGAAGACAGGGTGCTGGACATTCAAAGAGAGAGGTGGGAATTCTGGGATCCGTGCCATGTGTCAGGGGGTCCTTGCGAGGTGGAACTGTCCTGCCCCCTCCATGGTTTCTAAGTGTCTTACGATGACAATCCTGCTTATCATCACCCAGTACCAGCACTTCATGCTGTTTTATGGCTGAAAACATATAATTGTTTTTAAAGTATTGTTTTAATATAGAATGTATTTTCCAGAAATACAATTTCTTTGTAAATCAAGAAAAGAGCTTCAGGAGGAGTTGCTTACAATTTTGGAACAGCAGGTCACTGATAGCTCAGACTACTTAAGTCATTAGTAACACCTGGAATATTCCATGTTGTCAGAATGCAGTCACAATGACATAGCATGGAGTGTCAACCTGATATAAGCATGCTGCTCACTTCCGTATTACAAAGCTATTTGTAAATTGTTTTCCCCATCTCTCTCTGTTAGGTTGCTGGTACTGATAGTTTACTTTTGAACTACAAAGGGAGTAAGGTTCTGTTATCTGGCTATTATTTTAAAATATCATTTTAGAATATTTGTTTGGTTAGGGTTGAAACTACTGAGCAATGCCTTTTATTTGTAGAGAATTTGAAGTTGTGGAAAGTAGCGGGTTGTAGCCTAGGTAGAACCCGTGAGAAGGTTGGGAAGCTAGGCTTCTTTTCTGCTTGCTCTGTGCATCAAAACTGAAAAGAGATAATAGCAACTGTTCTCCATGCCCTAGGTTTTATTTGGAAATAACAAAATAGAATTGCAATCCAGGGTACCTGTATGGATAGGAGTGGCCTTTAGGAAAGAGGAAGGCTCTGAGGAAACAGTGCATAGATACATGTGATGTCACGTGAGAGTTGAAGTGCTCAGAAGGCCGTCACTGTCTATAGTCATCCTGAGTCCATAAACCAGTCTTGTTGCTGCTGCTGCTTGTTTGTTAAAATAGGATTTCCCTGTATAGACAGGGCCAACTAGACTTAAAGCTACAGCAGAGTGACTTAATAGAATGGGCTTGAATGACAGTACATCAGGCAGGTGCTTGTTGAAGATGCTTTCTCCTTAACAACCTTAACACAATGACATCTACAAGGACTTTATCTCTAAATCAAGGCACAACTCCCCAGACACATATTTTGGTAGTGGCTGGTTTTGTCACAGGTGCTATCACCTTATGGCAAATACCTGGCCAGGAAAAAGACCGAGACTTGGAAATGAGACTCCCTCACCCCCATTCCCTAGTGGGTTGACAATCAGTTTTTTAATGGTAACCTCTGGTACAGATCATCCACGGTTGAGGTATCTGAGAGTTCCTCCTGCTCTACCCTACTATAGAAAAGACTACAATGAAATCCAAAGAAGAGAAGTGACTTACCCAAGGTCACTTAGACAATGGTGTCAGAGCCAGGCTATAGAGTTGACTTTGGGGTATATCACCAGTGCTGTATTCTTCCCCTGCCAAGGTGCTGAGTGCATGCAATTGTGCACAATAGAGAGCTAGAGTTTCATGGACACTTCCAACCCCTGGCAACCATTAATCCTGACAGTGTTGCCCACTGGGCTGGGACATGTCAGCAGCCTCACCCCAAGGAGTCACAGATGAGCTGAGAAGCAGACAGGAAGCTTGTGCAGGACTCCGAAGGATTTTACCAGAAGCAGCAAACCAAGGCAGGCTCTTCCCAGTGCTGCCTTTCCCTTTACAGACACTTGTTCCGTATTTACATTCCATTTATGTTGCCTCTTGTTTATCTTGTTACCTAAGTACTTGGCACAAAAGTAATTATTTTGTTGCAAAAGCCCTAGCAGCCGGCAAAAAAAAAAAAAAAAAGCCCTTTGACTCTAATGTGGAATTGTATAAATAACTACCTCAATGGAGACAGGGGAAATTATGCTGAACTCCATCACCATCACCACTGTCGGGAGAAGATTCTGGGGGTAACATCTTGCCATTGTGCACAGGAAAAAAGATCATTTCTTAGCAAAGTGGTTTTCGCAGATGCTCACAATGCAGTCCTCTCTCTCGTCACACACACCCCTCCCCTCCTCCAAATTATCAGTACAATATCAATTCACATCTCGCAGCATGCAAAGTAGACAGAAGGCAACTCCCTGCCGAGCCTCCATCCAGATAATTCTCTCTCTTTCATGCCAAAGCAAACAGTTGGGGTGGAAAGGGGACATTTTTTCCTTCTGGAAACAAAAGCTATTCTCCCATCCAGAAAAACACGTGGTGGATTTGGAAGCTGGCCCCTGGTCCACGCATGTGGGGACATGGAGGTTTCCCTTCTTGATGTTTACTTACAAAGTCGTTTTCAATTACAGAGATTTCATTTGACTAAAAGCAAAACAGCAATTGCCCTGTTTTTTTTTTGTTTGTTTGGGGGTTTTTCTTTTTGGAGAACAGGAGAAGAAATGGAGTGCGATTAGCTGGAAGTTAAGGAGGAGAAGATATTCTTTCCCTACCCCCAGAACTAGATAAGGAAGGAAAATGGTGTTCTTCTATTGTGCATGACTGTGAGAACCAGTGCCATAAATCTGTGTCCTGCAACATCCGTTCTGCAAAACTTGTGCAGAACACAGGAATTCTCTTTTTTCTCTGACTGCTCCTGACTCTCTTCTTACCCTGTCATTCTCTCTCTCTCTCTCTCTCTCTCTCTCTCTCTCTCAGCATCCCAGTTCTCCCTCTCTCCATGATGCCATGAACACAGGTGATTCAAGGCTCCTTTTTCTATAGGGTAGCCTGACTGAGACCTTAGCTCTCAGAGAGAATGGAGGTGATGGGGCTGAAGTGGAAGGTAAGGATTTATTGGTGGATATGTGTGGGAGCGTCTCTTACTATAAGTAGGTACAGTGCAGTCCTACTAAGGTAAGGGAAGCACAGTGACTGCCTGCAGTCACTGTAGGGAACTGACCCCTTTGCCCAGAGGTCAGTTGGTTACTTTTGTAACCCAACCTGAGGGGTACTTCCAACTCAGGTCCTTAGCCTGAGAAGCAAAACACTTCCCATTTTGGCCATGTTTTCCCACCTGCCCAAAGACTGCTGGTCTCTGGTTAGGAATTTCAGGCTGATAACTGATGACCTATCTTCAGCCTACAGCCACTCATAATTCACTGGATGGAGACCTGATAGGTCTCCATCCATCCCCATGATACCATCCAACCTCACGCTAGCTTACCTGGGCTGGTGATCTGACAGTCCACCATCCAGCCCACTAGCCACTGACAACCGAAATCCAGGCCTGCTTTGGCCTGTATGCATGAAGAAATAACAGCCTGGAATTCTGTGTAATGATGGAAATGGAGAATTCGATTTATTGCCTGCTGCAACTCAATTTTATAAGCAAAAAGACCTCAGCTCCCAGAGCCAATCACAGGCCCTCAGTTAGGTGCCACTGTATACTGCTGTTCCACCTAGCATCAATGTGCCTAGCCTATGCTGCCTGGTCCTTCTGGGGGTGGGGTCAGAGAAATCCCATGACTCCCACATGGTACCCTGAAGGGTGCTAGCTGAGAGATAGCCCCTAATTCAAACTGGATCTTCCCACAGATGGGGGATGCTGGAATTGGGAAGACAATGGTGAGACAGCTTCCATGACTCCAGGTCTAGACCACTACACCTTCCCTTTTCTCCTTAGAGACAGGAAGCCTTGAGAGGGGCTCATCCTGTGAGCACCACTTTTCACTGTGATCCGAGCACTAGGATGAGTGGCAATGTGGCTGTGTGTTGGGTACGATTGTTTATAAGAGTTGGAAGGGAGAAGAAAAGACCTCCCCCTCTGGCTATTGGACTCTGGATAGGAGAAATCCCCTGTTCAGCCCCAGTCTCCTTATCCTAGAAAGGGCGGGAGGAGAGGAGAGGCAGCAGTGGCCCTTGGTTTCTTTCCCACTTTGAACTTCCTTGTCCTCAGAGGTTCATGGAATAGTGAACTGTCTGCCATAACGATGCCCTCCGCAATGTACCTGTGCTTCTACAAGGACTCATGTCCATGAAAGGGACAGGATGGAGAAGGTAGGCACCTTTTATACCTTGTCCTATCCCAAACTGGCCTTAAGCCTCTAGGAAAATAAGAATGAGTGACCTGATTTGGACATATGCCAGGACCATCTCCAAGCTCTACAGACATCCTGGTCTATGAACGGCCCCTTCATCACCTACATCCCTCGGTATCCCTGCTGGCTCCCCCTGGAGGTCTGGAGTCCACCTACTCACGCTGCTTTCCCAACAATATCAAGTGAAAACGTCTCTGGAGCTAGAGTGTGGGAGACCCGAGACTGTGATATTCTGCCTTGTACAAGTCACTGCCTTACCAATATGTAAATTCATTTAAGATGAAGCAATAAACTGAATGTCCCTCCCTCAATTTGGTAGCAAGGTCATATCTCCCCATTAAGTGTCACAGATGCCAGTCAGCACAAAATGTCACAATGCATGATTTCATGATGGAGAACCACAGCATGGGCAGATGGAAAAGGCTGTTTCAGGGAGTCAAGCATGTCCCTGTGGTTGGGTGGAGAAGGGAGATGAAAAGATCTTATAAGAAGGAAAATTAAAAAGGAAGAGAGTTAAAAAGTTGTGTCTCATGTCTTTGAAGAGTGTCAAAAGCAGTGGCAGCCACAGAGTAAATGCACTTGCCAGTAAGAATTGAAGACAGGCCAAACAATAGTGCTCTCTCTTTTTTTTCTTTTTTCTTTTTATTAAGATCTCAAGTTTTATATGTGAAGTACAATTTCTCTGGTCTTATTGATTATTTATTTCTGGTTTTACTTTCCTTTTGGATGCTTTAGGCCACGTAGTTAGTCCAGATTAACTAAGGTTTTTGTTTTCTTGAGGTCAGTTGAAGATCTGGTCCTCAGGAATCTCTCAGGTTTTTTGGGGAGGGGGGAGTAGGGGGGAGCCCCTGGCTCCTTTCAGTTTTTCATTCACCAGTTCCATCCACTCGAGGACAAATCAGGTCTTGCTAGACGAGGCTTCCTTTTCTGAAGCATGAGCAGACTTTCCTCTTTATAGAGTGGACACTGGCTGAAGTCCCATTAGTGGATCTCTAGGACCTCCCTGAGCAGGAAGACTGGTGACCCACATTTGCAGGACATTTCAAGAGATGCCCCCATGCATAGTCCCCTAAGACTTGGTTGACCTCTGAAGGCAAAGAACAAAGTTATCCCTTAGGTCCCTCGGACAAATTGGTATGGGCGTTAACCCAGCTTGTGGACTAAGCAGCTAAGGGGATTTCAGCCTCGTCAGAGTAGAGACTGCCATTGTTGGACTACCCGGGCTGTAGCAGAGGGATCAAGACAGGACACGTGCTTAATGGACTTCATCTGGGGAACCATGGGAGGGAAAGACCCCATTGTGGAGCACAAGGGTAGGATTGATGGTTGTTTGGGCTTGCCAAGGAGGAACATCTGAGTACTTCTTTAATGAAAACATGACAACTTTTAGCAAAAAAAAATCCATCCAATTCAGATGATATGGGTATGTATGTATGTATGTATTTGTGTATATATAACTATATATATATAACTATTTAACCCTATTTCCTCAAAATGAAAAAATACAGTGTTAAAGACCATTTTTCAGAAGTCCATACACTTACCTCTGAAATACCATTGAAGGGAAGCACGTGGCTTTATTTTTAGACGTCTGTCCTGTCTCATTGTGGCTTCATCTGCTCCTGCATTATTGCTACATGGCTTTAATTACAATGCTGATAAAAGGCACCATGTGACTCTCTTCTGTAAAAGTTTCCTGCAAACCTTGGGAATTTTGTCTTCCAGATGAAAATTATCTTCCAGATGAGTCCAATTCAACACAATAATCACCTTGTAAAGTACCATTTAAACCCTGAAGGAATTTTGATCTGGATTTAATTGAATTTATGGATTAATTTGAGGGGAAATTAACATTTTCAATGAGGCTTTGTTCATAAAGAAGCCTGTTATTCTCAATATTTATTGGGTCTTCTTTTATGTGCTTTAAGAGAATTTTATAGATTTCTTCAATGAAAAAAAAGTTCCATGGCATTTTAAAGGTATTTGGGGGGCACCGACACTATAAACCAAAATGCATTACGATTTTGAATGCTATGCCTGAGGTATTTTAATTTCTTTGTGCCATAGTTTCCTGGACCGTTAAAAAAGATTGCTATGAGAAATAAGTGAGTTAACAAAGGTGATTTAGTAGAAACAGTAATAATTAAGTGGCTATTTTTATGCCTTTTTTAAAGCCCATAATCCCTTTTGATTCTTGGACTTTTAACTACCCCAAACAACTGCAGATCCACAGAACAACAGGTTCCTGAGCCTGTACCTTGTCCCAAATTTCACACATAATTATAAAAATGCATAAATTTTATTTTAGAACTTCCTGATAGCTGGCTATTTATATATGGCTTTTCTCTGCTTTATTTCAGACTCTGTAACCAATCTGAGAACAAAATAAGTAAAAATGTTTTAAAGGGAAGGGAACTTTGCAATGAAGCAGTCCCCTGATCAGTCTATGTAAATGAAGTGCTGTACAAGCACGTGACACCCGCTTCACAGTTAATGGCTAAGATCTATATTATACTATCATTTTTCCTTGCACACGGTAGCAGGGGGTACAGACTAGTTGTACAGAAAAGAAGCCCATGGCAAACCTTCCCTGGATCTGATGATTCCATTACCTAAAGACTGTGTTCTTCTACAAAATACTAAATAGCCCTAATATCATAAACCCCTCAGAGAAAACTTTACTAAATGTAATATAAATATAAACTACAATAAAAGCTCTTGTAGACATTCTCTATGGAAACCTCCCCCACCCCCATTCAAAGCAGAGATGTAAACAAAAGTCTCAGAAACTTCTACTTTGGCCTCAGATCTTCCACAATGGTCATTGACTGGGTAGAATATTAAAAATGCCAAAGAAGAAACTTATCCCTGTCTCTTTCTCTCCCTCCCCTCTCCCTCTCCCTCCAAGCTTCTGTACATCAAAGGAAACAATAAAGAAAGTGAAGAGAAAACCCACAGAATGGGAGGAAAGCTTCACAGCAGATACATCTGACAAAGCATTAATTTCCAGCGTATACAAGCTACTCAAAAAACAAGAAGAAAGAAAACAAATGAATCACTCAGNATATATATATAGAAGCAATATAAGTTAGAGAGAACAACAACAACAAAGAACTAAAAAAAATTCTGGAAAGACTCAGAAAAAGATGCAAGACATGTATGGTAGAGTGCAGGGACTCAGGTGGGGTGGGGGGCATGGAAAAGGAAGTGACTCTAAATTCTATGGAAAACTGATGTATGATGTATGGAAAAAGTTTAATAACAATAAAAAATTAAAAAGGAAGAGAAAAGCTAGAAGAAGATAAAAGAAACACAACAGAACTTAGACAAAACAGATTCAAAGTAAGACATCTACAAGAACGTGAAGAGCATGGTTTGATGTATAACTCATAGAGAATCCATGAAAAGAAAATGACCCAGGCCCAGGGGGACCTGGGGAGATAATAGGGCTCACAAGCCATGAGGTACGTCTTTCTGTGCCTGTTGCTGTGGAGAAATGATTAAAGATATCTTGGGATAAAAAAGAAATCTACAAAATCTTGCACTGTCTTACCCCTCCATCAAACAATAAACTCCACTGCTCCGAACGCCACGACCTTGCTGCCAGGAGGCACAGCGAGACTGTTTTTCAGCATTTATGTGAGTTTTGTTGTATGCATGTGAGCAGTGGGTTTACTGGATAAATGGAAATGGGTGGAATGTTTCAGGTGCTGTCATTTTGATCTGGGTGTGTGATGGGGAAGTAATTACTCTTCTGTCTTTAATGCCTTTCGTGGAAAAATTTGAAATCTCAGAGAGCATCCCTAGCTTTCTGTACCATGGTGTGCCCACCTGCCTGTTTCTTTCTCTTTCCTGGGGCATTAGAGAAGCCTGTGGGCAGTATGGACTCTGTGCACATTGTCAGAGGCAGAAGAATAGACCAGTCCAAGAAAAGAGCTTTGCAGACAGGAGCAACAAAGCCTGCCATGAAAATTAATGCCTAGCAAGTATGGACGTGGAAAGAAAAACTCCAGCTTCACACGCTGGAATGTGTTTTCCAGACTGGCTAAATGAAGCTGGCAGTATTAAAGGTGTAAATCAACCTCACAGATGTCTAGGTTCTACGTGGGCAGGTCTGCTTATGAGGCAGAAACTGTCCTAGAGCTGGATTTCTGAGCAGGGCCAAAAATGTCCCATCCTGAGCCTGGCTTCTCTGGAAGCTGCCTGATTTGTGATTCTGCTGGGTGGAGCTGGGAGAGACTGGTGTGATATGGGGTAACATTTTTCCAAACATCTTCCACTATGTCACTGACCCCCACTGAAATGAAGAATCCCTCTGGAAGCAGAGAAGATGTAGCAGGTCTGGGTTCAGGATGGAGCCCGGGATGTTTTTCAGGTATCTCTCCTCTGATTCCATCACATGTCACTCATCATCTTCCTCTCTAGTATCCATGCTTGATGCTATTGGGTTCTGGATATCTGCAAGCTTGGGGCCATATGACTGGGTCTTTCAATCCCACACCTGGTGCAGTGAGTAAGAGTAACTCATCTCCCACTCTGGTCTCAAGGCTCCTGAAAGCAGACCTGAGAGACAGATACACAGCTGCATTCTGCTCATCGATATTTGTGCGGCTCTGGGTGTGATTATTTCTGTCTCCAGTCTTAGCTTCTTCATCTATATAATGCATCCGTTGGGTTCAGGCTCTGGGCCCCTCTTCTGTTCTTGAGATTCTTGGAAGTCACATCCATGCCACTTCAGCTAGATTGCCTCAAGCACTATAACAGAATTTCTAACACTTTCCCACTCTAAGTCATATGCAAAATAGACATCAAAGTAAATATTGATAGGCAATAAATTGTCTTTTCTATTGCTCTGGATTCTTCATGTCTTCACGACTCCCTTTTAAGAGCCTGGCCTGGGCAGTCAAAGGGATCCAGATGTGAGCTCTACCCCAGCTGTCTGATTCCAGCAAGATTCCTGATGGGCCCTACCTAATTTTTTTTTTTAAAACATGGAGAAGAGTCAAGGACATGAGGTAACTTGAAAGTACATAGCTTAGATATATCTGAGCGTCTGCCCTCTGCTCAATGCTTTTTCCCTTTTCCCCCAAAAAGATGTTGAAAAAGTTTTAGGAGAAGTTCAAGCATTGGGGTAGGAAGGAGTTGGAGCCAAATGGTGCCTGAAAGTTGGCACATCTCCAAGCTACCCCTTCCCAGGATATGCAGTGGGAATAAGATGGCACCCAAGTCAGCTCAGAGTAACAAGAAGTGATAATGGGTAACCCCTGAACCAGATTAAAGAGTTGGAGGCTGGGGGAATAGAGAGACTGGCATGCATTTGTTGTAGGAACCTGAAAATGGACTGGTAGATCCCCCTCTAATACATGCTACATTAACCACCCTTTCGAGCTGATTTCTAGACTGCATGGAAATGAGGTTATAAGTACAATCCAGAAAGAAATAATGACCTTCAGGTCTGAGAACAATCTGCTTCCATTCATTTGTTCATCCATCCATTCATTCATTCATTCATTCATTCACTATCACTTACTAGGTTCATCCCACATACCAGGAACAAGCAGTAAACAAACAAACAAATAAAACCCAGCTGCAATCTAGTAAAAAGAGAAAGAAAAAACAAAGGAGTGAAATGCATAGTGTCTCAGGATGTGACTGGTACAACATGGTACAGCAGGGTAGCAGGATCCATACATAGGTCATGCCAAAGAAGGGGCTAGGGAGAGGCAGGGGTGACTCTAACCCAAGAGCTGCTTGGAAATGGCTTATCTGCAGGTTGAGAAGAGGTGACCTGAGCAACCTGGCCTTCTTTCTCCTTGGCAGAGCTGATGGAAAGAACAAAGAACTGGAGGACTTAGCCTCTTTGCTCACGGGACTCAAGACAGAATGGAGGGACTGTACATGCTGGGTAGTGCACAAACAGTGCGATGTCTAACTTTTGTCCAATGCTGAGACGATCTTTTCTCAGGGAATGCTTGTAGGATGCTGTATGGCCCAGAAGGCTTGCCCAGGTCCTAACACGCTCCTTTCAATTTGTCTGTTCTTCCCTTTCTAAATGCCACTTCCTATGTAGGTGTCAGATGAAGGTCTGCTGCTGAGAAGAACAGGCGTCCCCAGGTACTCTGCCACCTTGCAGACAGGGGAAGATGCTGAGCTACCACGGTGATAAGACTGAGGTTCAGACTTCCACAAGAGAGACTAATTCCATGCCCAGAAGGGACTGAGCAAAAGGTATGAAGAAGAGTTAACTTTGGGAAAGTATCGCCCAGGACACAAGTGCCTTAACAGAGGTACAGCTGCGCTGTGTGAGCTGAGGTTGGATGGTGCACAGGCTCCTTGACTGCCTCTGTCTCTGTCTCTGTCTCTGTCTCTGTCTGTTTCTGTCTGTCTGTCTCTGTCTGTCACACACACACACACACACACACACACACACACACATCTGAATGCACTTACATACCCTCTTATGTAGTTCAAGCCAGTCTCAAAATCATGAAGTAGCTGAGGCTGACCTTGATCCCCCTGCCTCTGCCTCAGAGGGTTTGCCACCACACCCGACCAGATGTTCTCTTGACTCAAGACTGAGTTGGATCCAAGCATACACCTGTGTACCATGCACTTGAATTGTATTTTAAGAACAGCAAAAGAGAGAAGAGACAAAGATGGATTCAAACCTCAAACATCAAACCTCAGCTTCTAGAAGTTGGAGTTTGATGTCTGCCCCAGTTAGCTGGGTGGACTCCACAGGGTGGCCCACGTAAACTATACCCAGACCACGAAAGGTGCATGGATGTGGTCACCTAGGAGGATGAAGGTGGAGTTTCCCAGCCCCGCCATGGGCTTCCGGTTGAATCTTCTCTCCCTCGATCTAGTGGCCTGGAGACTTTATGCGGCAGGCTCTGGAGTTTACGAGACATGCCCCCACAGTTTAATTACCTGCAGCATGAATGAATACTCTATAAAGACTGGGATTTATAGGGCTTCTGTGGCTGTAGGTCACTTTTGATGCAATAACCAGCCCCATTCTTGTAGGAGAGTGGCTTCATTTTATTGGTTCCTCACAAAATATATTCTCCTCCTACCTACAGTGAGACAGGCTTACTTCCAAGTGTCTCTTGCTATTGTAACTTATTTGTTCCTTTTGAGTGTGTGTGTGTGTGTGTGTGTATACACATGCATGAGCATGGGCACATTAGGGATCTAGCTTGAACATGGAAAGGAAGTTTCAGGTTCCTTTGTTAACAAGTCCTCTTACATCTGAGACCACCCTATCATCCTCTGGATTGTCCATACTGCCTGGGGTTGTTGGAGCCGACCCCAGGGTACATGCCCATTAAATGGGATTGGCCAAAAGTCCTTTTCAGTATTGCTTTATTCTTAGTTTTCCTTTCCTAAGTATTTCCCCTGTATGTGACATCTGACCTGGCTGTTTTATTTTGAGCCATTCGATTGGACTCCCAGAGGAGGATCTGGAGACAGCGCCTTGCCTCTTTCTGCTCTGTCTCCTTTTGCCTGCTTCAGCCTCTGAGCTCCAAGTGCTGTCTCCATCCATCCATCAGCCCAGGCTATCTGTCTCCGTACATCTATAGCAACAAGCCCACTTTAGCAGTTTCCTCCTTTTGTTCCCTTTGTTTTATGGCTCTCCTTGTCGCAGAGTTCTCTTTCCCCTCCATTTAACAGAAAGGCTTTCACATTAAAGGAACATTTGAACAGTGCAAACAAGAAATAGAAATCCAGTTCACTTCCCACGAGCTTCTCCGTAACTCCACAGCTGTTTTGGTTAGACCTGAGCTGCTTCTGCTCCTCAGTTCTCCTCAGCATGGGGGACTGGGCTAGTCACGTGACCCCGAGTCTCAGCCACTCTTCCCCTCAGCAGCCCCAGTGTCAGGCAGCAACAAACTGCTCCTAATGATCAGAACTTGGACTTCCCATGATCCACCATGTCAGTGGCAGACCTTGCCCATGAAGCCACCTTTCCTTCCTTCCATCACTGCTGAAGAAACTTTCCAGTTGGTCACTGGTTCCTAGTGTGGAGAACGGTGACTTTCTTTTTTTTAATGTACCATGTCTCATAGTTTGTCTTGGTGAACAAATTGGCTAGGATTGACAAAACCCACATGTGTGCATGTGAGAGATTTTCCAGAGAAGATTGCCGTGTAGGATGGTGGTTGGTACTGGGGCTGGGGGATCCTGCTCTGAACAGGAGCGGGAAATAAGAAAGCCACTCAGGTAAGGGAAGGAAAATACCAAAGGGCAGGCCGCAGGACAACAGCATGCTTTCGTTTCTGAGTGACTGTGCTGTGCGTGCTGTGTGCCACTGGCATCAAGCTACAGCTTCTGTGGCCTTTCAACGTGAATTCAAAACCAGTAGTTTTCCAAGGAACTTCCAGGCTTGCACTGTTGGCTTGAGATTTCTGGCTTGTTCTGCTTCCAAGGTGAGGCAAGTGCATGCAGATGGCCATTGATGGACTATCTTGCCTCCTATCCTGTAAGTCAAGCCAATAGACGCCTGCCACTGTCCGGGTGGGCAGTGTTCTGAGCTGCTAAGCATCCTGGGCTCTTTCGGCACTCTGCTGTGTGGCTGTGGTGCTCCCCAACCTGTATGCTGGCATTTGTGTTACAAATCTAAGGTCTTCTGGCCAGTAGGTGGACAATGCTAGAAGGATTTACAGGGGAGCCAGGTGGTCTGCATTGAATTCAGGGTAGGTCGGTGTCTGATTCATGATGGAGCAATGGTAGCTACAGGCACAGTTGCATCACTAGTCTCAGCTATCACAAAGGATCTGGGAGAGCTGGAACAGCGTGAGCCTTGGACATCCCTCAGGAAGAGAAGTTCAAAGTTTCGTAAGACTCCTAGGGCTATCCAAATTCATTTGCATTCAGACCTTGTGGGTGTGTCTCTGTGTGCATGTATATATGGTGTTATATCATATGTGATGTTATATCATGTGTATTTGTTTGCATGTGTATGGTGTTATGTGGTATGTATGTGTACATGTGTGTCATGTGTATGTGACTGCATGTGGCATTATATAATATATATGTTTCTTTGTGTGTATGGCATTACAAGTTATGTATGTGTATATGTGTGTATGTTTGTCTATCTATATGTGCAGCTGTGTGTGGTGTTATGTATATGTTTGTGTGTGTGGCATTACATGATAAATATGTATGCATGTATGCATATATCTGTCTGTATGTGTGGCTGTACGAATATGTCTGTGTGTTGTTATATCATGTATACATATTCATTTGTGTTTGTGTGTGTGGTGTTATGTGGTATGTAAATGTGTATGTGTGTCTGTCTGCCTGTATGTGTGGCTGTTGTGTATGTTTGTGTGTTTAGGTGTGGTGTTATATCATGTATATGTGTTTGTGTGTATGTTTGTGTGCGTGTGTGTACACATATGTGTGTGTACGTGTGCTCATGTGTTAATGTGTGTATAGGGCAGAGACCAGCATTTGTTGTCTTGTACAGTTGCCCTTCACCTTATTTTTTAGACAGGGTTTCTTAATGAAATGAAGAATGTTACTTCAATGAGGCTAGCTTGCCAGCTATTACAGACGAACACTGCTATGCCCAGCTTTTTAAGTAGGTGTTGGGTATCTGAACTCAGGTCCTCCTGATTGTGCAACAAGCTCTTTGGCAAGTGAGCCATCTCCTGAGCCCCTAGACTGAGATCTTTACCATTTTCAACACAGAGGTCTAAGGGCTCCAAGTATACATGTACAGGGCACACGGAGTGAGTTAGTTGGCTTGCTGTGTGCTTCTGTTCTACGGACCACAAGAAGAATTAGGTCATTGTCTTAATGATGTGAAGTGTTCTCTGCTTGTCTAGAGGTGTTCACAACTGTGTCTCAAATGAACTCTCACATGGAGAGATGGCTACCTGACACCAGCAAGGAAGGACAACCTAGCAGTCTTGTAGTCAAGGTGGTCAGTCACCCCTTGCTTCTCTTCCCATGATCTCCCCAAATACTGACACTGTAAGGCTCAGTCAGGACTGGTCTGAAGAATGGCCATGAGGCTATACAGTTCCTAACGGTGGCCTGGTGCCTGGCTTCTGAGAAGCCCCAGAGTACTGAGTAAGCTTCCCTAGCTGGGTGATTTGCACCCTAGAGTATTTGCCTAGATTTGCATCTGCTAGGCAGAGGGCATGAAATTGGGAGAGCCAAGGCATGCCTGTTTTCTGATGGAGCCTCATCCCTGGAGAGCCAGTGGGCTCATACACAGGAAAGGGGGGGCCTTTTAGCTGAATTGGGATCCTGATGGTTCTGGCTGTGGTGCAAGAAGAAGGCAGTGGGAGCCCTGGGACATGTCTTCGCTCCCCTTCTGACTTCCTGGTCTGGACAGTTTCTTTTCACTGGGCAGCACAATAGAGATAATAACCCACATGATAGAAGGAGCCACTCTGTGACCAGCTGTCCTTGGAAGTGAATGATATTGTCTACTCAGCTTTTGCCCCAGGGGTTCTGAGCTCAGCCTCTGCCCCCAAGGCATCTCAGAGAACTGGGATCCCCAGTTTCCCTTCAGTTGCTCCCAGTTCTTGGTTCTCTGACCATATGGACTCAGTTCCAGCACCATAGAGGGAGCAGCATCAGTGTAGGCTAGTCAGTAGCTCAATTATAGCTGTGATGTCAGTGCTGAGAGACCTGACATCAGCATATACTTTAGGACTAAGAGAGGACTTTAAAGCATGCAAAACAATGCTATTGGGGAAGGCACAGCTCCAAGGTCCATTTTAGTGTTGAAGAAATGGAAATGAAAGTTCCGTAAAGAAATACACTTCTTCAAGGTCTTACAGTCAATGGTGAGGGACAAGAGCCTTTCCGTGTGCAAAGCAAAGCTGCTTCCTCTCATGTTCTGCATCTCAGAGGTGGATCTGGTTTATCCCTCTGCCCAGAAAGGCTGCCATGGGATGAAGCAGTCCCGTAATTTCCAAGGAGAGATAAAGCTTGCTGCTCTGCCCTGCAATAAACAGGTATTCCTTGTGCCTCAGTGCCTTACAGTCTGGTCCCTGTGTAGCAGATCTGTTGGCTCCTCCTAAGCAGCATAAACTAACAGTGGTTCTGGGACCAGAGCATCAGAGGAGAAGTAGATGGAGATGCCTTTGCAAGTGAGGGCCGTACCAATGTTTGCAGGCTTCTCCCCATACTAGGCCTAATAACGCAGCTACAGTTTTTCGTTTTGATGAATTCATCTACCCCTGGTATTTTGTTTTGTTTAGCCTTTTAGGAATCATGGAATTTTAAAGCTGAAAGGACCCTTAATTTTAAAGCTGAAAGGACCCTTATAACCAATTCCTCCCATTTGACAAGTGGAGAAACAAACTCAGAGGAAGAAGAGATAGGGGGTAGAAGGGAAGGCTAGGACAGGGCTCCCTGAAGGGCAGGACCAGTGCTCAGAGCCAGGGTTTCCTGAGACTGAGCATCACTTCCCTGGACACGGCTGCCCCACTACTTTCTGAGGGAGGCAGCTGCTTTCTGAACAGACACCCCTGCATCCAGGCATTCAACAGTCCTGAAAGGCTAGAAACAGAGTTCAAGAGTGTAGTCAAATGTCTTCTTAGAGGGAGAGGAACTTGCCAGCAGTTCTCTGCCTGGAGACAGATGAGAATACCCAACTGGCCAGCCCTGCCAGCCTGGAAGCAGTGGACTAGGGCACTAAGTTAGGAGTCAAGCCTCCCTTTTTCTTTCTTTTCTTCTCCTTTGTGCCCAGGATGTAGCAGAGTCGTACAGCAGGAGTTCTTATGTCTTTTCTCATTTGATTCCCTACAGCAGCCCAAGAAGGTTAATGTTGGTACCACATCATACATACAGAAAAATAAGCTTAGATATGCAGTGCTCTGTGTCCACAGAGACACAGTTATATGCTTCATGGAATGGAGCTGGAATGCAGTCTTTAGCCATGTAATCCAGCAGAAGGTTGAAGGGAGTCTTTTAGCATCCAGCCCCCCATGAGAAATGACTGAATTGTTCTGTATTATTTTCCTTCTCCTAAAACTGACCCAAAAGAAAGCATCTGATAAACTCTTACTGATTTCACTTCCTTCCAGCGCAAAGGGGCTCACTTTCCATAAATGATCAAGGTCTGACCAACACAGGCACCCTGGTGCTATGGGATGCCAGACTCCTCTTTATGAATAGGAGTTGCTACAGGCCCACTCCTTGCTCCACTCTCAATCATTCTCTGAGGAGCGGCTCTGTTTCTATGTGCCCTTGGCTACTTAGAGATGCCGAGTCAGCTACTTAGGATCATCTTTGCAAACATCATCTTGTACAAGACCAATCATTATCCTGTCATTGCCCAAGAGCTTTAGCATCTATGAAATGCCTGAATACACTAAGACTCAGAAACTATTATCCCTGTGATAATGGAGGTGGAAACAGACTCAGTGAGGCCAGATGTCTTAAAGTCTCACAGTGTAATAATGCTGAGATACTAGCCATTTCCTGTTGGGTTCTTTAGTGCTGTGCAACATGCCCTGTAGCACAGGAGCCTCCTGAGCACCCCCTGGTCAGTTACTTTATTGGAATGACACCAGGCTAGGCTATAGATGTCTCAGAAAACCAAAAATAGAAAAGAAAAAGAAAATGGAAAATAAAAAAAAAGAAAGGAAATTCAGAAGGCTCATTTGAGCTGACAGCTTTGGAGGCTCCTCTCCAGGATTGAGTGGACCCAGGCTCCTCTCCAGGACTGAGTGGACCCATTGCTGTGGGTCTCTGATGCTGACAGTAGTAGTTCACTTCCTGGCTGCAAAGCAAATGAGAAAGCAGTGGGGACTAAGATCCAATAATTTATTTTGAAATGACCAGAGGAGCACCCACTGCACCTCCTAAAGCTGTCATCACTGTTCTGAGGATTGCTGTCCTGGGGACTCAGCCCTTCATCCCTGATCCTTAGAGAGCCACGTTTAAGCTACAGACATGGACCAAAAGATTCAAGGCTCTGAGAGAAGAGGACAGAATGGTTGGCATTTGCTGAGGGGACAGAAAAGTGAGGCAAACAGAAAGAAAAGCAAAAGCCACTGTGGTGGTTTGAATGAGTGTCCCCCATAGGCTGTAAGTATTCAGACATTCGTCTCCAGTTGGTGGCACTGTTTTTGGAGGTCTTGGAAGGTGTGGCCGTGCTAGAGGAAGTACATTATTGGGGGCAGGCTTAGTGAGTTTAACAAGCCTCGTGGTCTACAGTTGCTCTCTCTCTGCTTCCTGTGCTCTTTGCGAGATGTGACCCTTGGCTTCCTGCTCCAGACCCAGCCGCCATGCCTCCCACCACAATGGACTCTAATTCCCTGAAACCGTCAATCGTAAGCTCAAATAAACTCTTCCTTTTATAAGTTCTTTGCTCATGGTGTTTTATCACAGCAACAGAGATTTGACTAATACAGCCACTAAGAAATGCACAGTGGGGAGCCCTGAGCAACTGTCCTGACAGACACCTGCACCCCCATGAGGGCTTTTCTCCAGGCTAGAGACCCAGCACTCCCCTTCTTTGTGCATTCCCAGGAGCTAACATTATAGGTGTGGCTTCTTCTCCAGTTTCTTTTCTTTCTCCCCTTAGAAAAGGAGACATTTTTCCTTGACGTATTTGGAAAGAGACCCCCAGAGAGCTCAAGCAATAGGCAATGCCACCCCATCATGCAGCAGACATAAGACCCCTTCCTTCTTGCTTTGATACCTCTCCTTTCACTTTGTCTGATTCTAATAACATAGTAGCTACCCAAAGGAACAACCCCACACCATTCCTTCTTGTTTGAAACTCTTTGCCACCGGCCATGAGTATGAAAATTATGTGCACTGACAATATATGGAGGAAAGATGCCCAAATGATAATACTAGCCGTACACAAAACTAGGGGAGGGGCTGCAGGCAGGTCAGGAGCCTGGGTTACTCCAGACTTTACCAGAAACTTGTTCTTACAGAGTTTTAAACTTTGTGAGCCTCAGTTTCTCTTCCTGCTCTCTGGAAATGACAATATATATCAATTTATCCTTCAAGTCAACCATTAGAAGAAATGAACTGTGGAAAAAAAAACCTTTACTATTGAAATGAAATGCAACCCCGTCTGCCTCTAACAGGATATTATATCTATATCTATATGTATATATCCTAATATATATATATATATATATATATATATATATATATATATATCCTATTGCTTCTTGTTCTTTATCTGTTATGTTATTATTTATCCTGTGAAAACCATAAGGTCTTTGTAAGATGAATAGGGAAATTTTAGAATACATTTTGTTAACTGTAAATTTTCTAGAACTCTGTGTAGATCAGAATTTGGTCCCTGTGCAGCATCTATCATAATGATCATTAATAACCATGAGGTAGTATACAAATACCTGTTCTTATTGCTTCTTCTTTAAAAGAGCATTTGCTGGGGGCTGGAGAGATGGCCTAGCGGTTAAGAGCGCTGACCGCTCTTACAGAGGACCCGGGTTCGATCCCCAGCACCCACATGGCGGCCGAGAGCCGTCTGAAACTCCAATTCCAGGAGAACTCCAGTTCCAGGGGAATCTGAGACCCTCTTCTGACCTCTGCGGCATTGCACGACATGGGTACACAAACCTGCATGCAGACAGTACATTGATACACATACTGAAATAAATAAAATTAAAAAAAAATTTTTTTAAAAGAGCGTTTGCTTATCTTTCCAGCCCACACATGTTACCAGGTACATCTATTAAGTGCTGTCCTGTGGCACCAATGGCCCTTGACAATGACCTATCTCAGCAGATTTTTGTCTCCTGCACATTCCGGGATGGAGTCTCCTACCCTCATAGGACTGGGGAATGGCTGAAGCCTGGTGCTGACCCAGCCCCAGACTGAACATATTGTCAACATGTTCAGTCCATTCATTAGTGGGTAGATGCTTATCAGGAACCCACTCCTGATGAAGTCCTTACCCTGGCACATTCCAGGCGGGTCTTTGAGAACTTGGGGAAGTAGAAAGCAAATACAACCTCTGAAAAGAAGTAATGTGGCTGGATTTGAAGACTGGCTGATGGGCAAAGACCCTGATGTCAAACCTGCCATGGCTTTTCCCAACACCATTAAAGCTTGTCACTGGCAGAGTGCTCTGGACCGAATCCAATTTTCCATGTTCGTAGCTGACAACAGAGCCCCTTGCATGGTTCTCAGACTATTCCATGGGAACGTTACCTTCTCATTAAACAGAAAGTTCCTTGAAGACATCTTCCTTGAAGATGTAATGGGTATTACATCTTCTTGGTAATATTACACATCGTCCATCAGGAGGCTAAGCACATATTTTCTCATTTTTTTAGACTCAGAATAAACCACATCAGTTTTCAGAATACAGATTTGATTTCGTGACATTGTGAGACTCACTTTGCTCTGTATTTTAAAGTTGTCATTTGTGAAATGAGGAGGACGAGAATAGACAATTCCCAGGTTTCTTAGAATTCTGAGATTCTAAGTTTTTGCTACGTTTGTCACAGACACACAATTCACAACTACAAAACCAATGACAGGTTTTATTTATCAGTCTGCACTAATTCTCATCAAACCCACACTCAACAATCACCTCCCCAGCATCAGCAGCCACAGCTCATTGGACATGTGCTAAGGGATTTGTCTCTGACAACTCCCACAGCCTTTTCCTCTGCAGTGTCATGTTGCCTGTTTTCTCTCTACCTGAAGTATATTGCTCTGGCCCATTCTGTTTCTCTTTCTCCCACCTTCTTCATTGATCAATAAATCCTACTACCCAGTTCTACCACTAAAGAACAGAATTGATTTTAAACACTAACTTCCACGGAAGTGACTCAACATGAGCTCGGTTTCAGTGGGATTTGCCCACTGAAGGCAGTCCTTTCGAAAACTATTTGCAACAGAGAGCCAACAAAGGATCCGCAAGATATCAAAAGTTCCTCATATTCCATACTTTAAAAGATAGACAGCCCAAAGTTCAAACATTGGAAGGAACACAACAGACACTTAATAAAACAAGATATCCAAACAGGCAATAAAAGATATTCAACCAATTGACATAAGAAAATGCAAAGTAAAAGCACGAGGAATTGCTCTGTTTATTCACTAAAATGTTTTAAATTACAGTATTAAATGTTGGTGGAAATGAGCAGAAATCAAGATTCCCATTGGTGGGAAAATACCAAATAGTACAAATGCTTTGAAAAACAGTTTTCAGTTTTTATAAAAGTCAGCTTGTAAGGGGCTGGAGGGATTGCTCAGTGGTTAGGAGCTCCGATTGCTCTTCCAGAGGACCTGGGTTCAATTCTCAGTACCCACATGGTGGCTAAGAACTGTCTCTAACTCCAGATCCAGGAGACCTGATGCCTTCTTCTGACCTCCAAAGGTTTTGCACAACACTGGTGAACTTACATGTGGGAAATATTCTCATACACGTAAATTAAAAATAATAAGTAAAATATTTTACAAAACATAAACCTATTCTATAAACCATTTATGTGTTTTTATCTACTTTTTCTATTTTTTATCCACTTCTACATTTATCTACTTTTATGTGTTTAAGTAAGAGAAAGGGAATTATAAGTTGATTGAAAAAAAGTCCCTGGGCTGGGTGACAGCTCAGTCAGTAAAGTACTTGCCATGCAAACTTGAGAACCCATATTAAATTCCCAGAATCCATGTAAACAACAACAACAACAACAACAAAAAGTGGCTAGGTATGATAGCATGTATTTATAATTGCAGCATTAGGTATGGAGACAGGCAGAGATGTGGTGTTCCCTGACCAGCCAGACTATCTTATTTCCAAAGTTCCAGGCCAGTGAGGAACCCTGCTCCCCACAAAACACAAGGTGTCTAGTGCCTTAGGAACAGTAGCCAAGACTATTTTCAGGCCGCCACACATATATATGCATACACGAGCATGCACATAGACAAGAACACGTGCTCACGCGCGCGCGCGCGCACACACACACACACACACACACACACACACACACACAAAGATATATTTATTCATTGTAAATCCAAATGAAAAACAATCAAAAATTTGTCAGTGGGATGAGAGACAAACACATGATGAAGCATGGACCACACAGAGTTTCTCTTCTTCACTACAAAGGAGTAAACCCCAGATACATACAAGAACAATACAGAAGAATCTCAAAAATGCCACACTGAGTTAAATAAGCAAGGGCCAAGATGTGTCCAGTGTCATGATCACAATTTTATAAAATAGCCAGCCTGATCTATGGTGATGAGAATTAGACTGTACCCATCCTGACTCCAAAGGAAAATAGGTTCCTATTAAGGCGAGATGTTTTCTGTCTTGACTGGGACTCTGCTTACTGGGAAGTCTATATTCACTGAAATAGTCATCAAATTGTTTACCTAATAATATAGGTGTGGAATTTATTGTAAATTTTATCTAAAAATGTTGATGTATAAAAAGCAATCATAAACACAAGGAGATGCCAACACACACTCACTATAATGAAGGAAATACAATGAACTGGCAATTTCAAGGATTAATGGTGCTGTGAAGCAATTCAACTCTTACCAGGCATTGAGAAATGTAGAAGTCAGAGCAATGTACTTGTGAGCTTATACTATTTGTCACAATGCAATGAAGCTGACCGCATGCTTACATTATGATTCAGACATTTGAATTCTGGGTATACATATGTCCATCAGAGATGTATAAAAATATTACAGAAAACATATATAAGATTGTGTATAGTGGCATTACTTACGATGATCAGAAAAAATCTGGTCCTTCACTAGTAGAGTGGATAGATCATGACATAATCTTATACTGATGAAAATGAAAAAACTGTAATACTATTTCAAGCAACATAAGGGATTGATTTTAAAACATTGCATAGGTATGTTTGAACAATGAAACAAACACAAAGGAACGTACTCTACATAGATATGAAAGTGGTGATCTCCGGAATGGAGGTGGAATAATGCCAAGGAGGGGGCAGAAGGGGCTTATGCAGTGCTGGGGTGCTCTTGCTTCTTATGAGTGGTGCTTAAACACATAAACTCTGTGATAATCCATCATTGTATATATTCACCATCTAGTCTCATTTGGGGATATATGTTATAATTCAAAATATACTTATTTTTAATAAAGGAAATCTAAAATGTACCCAAAATGCCCTATAAGCAAGAGACAAGGAGAATCTCAAGGAACGCAGACATCATGGAGGGTTTGGGCACACCACAGCACTAGAGGAAGGGAAGGTCGGGGAGCAGAAACACTGGCTTCCCCGCCATTCCTCACCACAGCAAGTAGACACAAGCCCAGTCATCCCTCTCTATTGTGTTCCTGTTTGAGCTACAGACAAGATCCAGGTGTGCCTACCACCATGCAATACCAGGGAGGGACATGCAACTGTGAGATGATTCCTAGAGTCCATGTGAACTAATTCACATGGAAGTGCTGACCTGAAATGTATTCGTCTCCTGGACCAAATTCTGCTTGATGAGTGACTAAGAAGCCATTTTTACTTTCTACAGAAAACTGAATTCATAAACCTCACAAAAACTCTTTTTCCTTCCAGTTGAAGTCAAGGGAGGGGTAGATGTCTGTAAAGTGATCCCTATTCAGTCACTCTGCCCCTCAGTCTCATACTTGGAGAGAAGGCTACTCTAGCATGCTGTTGAAGAAGCCATCTTCTTATGTTCCCACAATGCAGTTGGATCCCTTTGGATGCTTTATTAAACCTATCCCTTCCATGGTTAGCCTGGAATCCATTGGATTTTTTCAGTGAATACTTCTCCATGGTTCTCAGTATTAACGCTTGGGATTTTAAAGTCCCGGAGAATTACTGTATTGCTCAACACTGCCCTTCTTAAACTTGACGTGTAGTTAATATTCAACATTACTGAATCAGCGAATGGGAGGACAGATGAAACAGGTGGTTACTGGAAGCATGGCCTTGAGAAGGGCTTTTCTTATGACTGGAAAGACTCTCACTTGTCCTAGGGTGGCCCCCAGACATCACTCTCTCACTGACTTCATGTCTTCAAGGTACTTGGTTGGTGGTGTGGTTTGAATGAGAAACGTTCCTCATAGGCTCATGTGTACCCATCTGGTGGCACTGTTTGGGAACGCTAGAGAACCTTTAAGAGATGGAGCTTTTTGTCACTGGGGACGGGCTTTGGGATTTTTATAACCTGGTTCTACTTCCTGTTCCCTCTCTCTGCTTCGTGTGTGTGTGTGTGTGTGTGTGTGTGTGTGTGTGTGTGTGTGATCACCTTCCAGCTTTTGCCACCACGTTTTCTCAGCCTGCCACCATGTCTTCCGGCCTTTTTCACCCTGAAACTGTACACTGAACTAAACCTTTGGATTTAAGCTGACCTCACCCCAACTCACTACCTTCTACCAGCATATGATTCTCTGTCCTCTTACTCAAGACATCAAGATTCACAGGGAGACCAGAAGAATGCGGCCCACTTCATACTGCCTGTGTTTAGTTTCCTCTTTGAGTCTTTTTGCTCCAGAGTCATCCATCTATGTCTATCAGTGCTGTGACAAGGAGCCATGTTTCCTCAGTTACAGCCCCTCCTTCAAAGCAATTACATTAATACTTACCAGTTGCTCTTGAGTTTATAAATCTCTGCAAGATGGCTGTAACAGACTGGCTGATGGGGTAGAGGCTATATTTTTAGACTCCCCCCCTTTTCTTTTATTATTTTTTTATCAAGAGCAGTCCTACTACTACAGTAACACACCGTTTGATATTTTAGCATTTCAGATATTTTACAGTAAATTACTTCAGTTTGTGGCACTCTGCTTCCTTATATAATTGTTATAAATAACCTTCAAATGACATAAAAGCCATAAACATTGCAAAACTGAAAAGTAAATTATAGACATTTCAGCGCGTATAAGTAGAAACTAAAACACGTTAGGGGAGGCAAGGAAGGTAAGTTTGTTTGTTCTCTCCTTCTATAACCATCCATCTCATATTTCCACAATAAATAATCTCCAGTAAATAAATGCCGAAGAGCAGAGGGAAACTCATGTTCTTTCCTAAAGACTCCAATGGCCCTTCTGGTGGGGGATGGCTTGCCAGCTAGAGACTCCTTCTCAGGATGGCAAACCTTAAGAGTATTTAATGGCTTCAGTAGAGCAAATGAGAGATAGATGGATACCCAAGAGAGGATCTGCACCTGAAGGAGGGGGTCTGCAAATAGTCTATGCCATACTCCCCAGAGTGACTTGGAGGCACTCACAAGGTCTCATTGAACTTCAGATGTGTCCATACATCATCATCAAGATAATAGCTATCTTTTATTGAGTGCCTAACTCTCTATGTCATGTTAGGTACTTTCAGAGACTTTCTCATTGAATCCTTTACCACAAGGAAGATTAGTGGGTAGGAGAGGGCATGAGGAGATAGGACTTTAATGGAAAGGAGAGTCATTCCATCTACCCTACCTTTTATAATGGACCTCAGTACTGTGAAATGATGTTGTACACACATGCCAACACACACACACACACACACACACACACGCACACACACACACACACACACAAATTCAAAATATTGGGCATTAAGTGTAAACATTTGAAATATCATTGGATTTTAGCCAAACTTGCTTTGACTTTTTTTTCTTATTAGTTTCAGTAAATCAGAAAATGAGAGTGGTTTGTGCTGGTCTCCAATTCCAAGACTTCAGCTTCTATCCTCATGTTACAAGTTAGGGTTCTTGGGCTCAGGAGGGCTAAGTGACTCATTGAAGATGCAGATAGCTGAGGACTGAGGCAGAAAGGACCTCCCCAGTTGGCTGTGTACAGAAAAAGACTGGGATCTTCTGTGCTAAATCCACTTCGGGAGCAGCTATCAGGGACAGGTACAGTGTACATCCCTCCAGCCTCACCTTGTACCCAGGAGGTCTGGGCTACCAGAACCACTTACTGAGTGCCCCAAATTTAGAGCCAGGGTCCCCCTCTCTCACCACAGATGTGCACTTAATAAATGCCTTTAATCCTAGCACTTGGGAGGCAGAGGCAGGCAGATGTTTGTGAGTTCAAGGCCAGCCTGGTCTACAGAGTGTGTTCCAGGCCAGCTGGGGCTACAGGGAGACTCTGTCTCCAAAAGACCAAAAAAGAAAAAAAAAAAACAAATAGAAACATAAAACCTTAGAGTTGGACATAAATTCCAACTTTTCCTCAGACACAATTCCCTTTTTGTACAGGGGAAAATCTGAAAAAAAGACAGCCATTTTCTCATTGTTATACTGAACATTAGTAGCCAAATTATAAGTCAAGCCCACAGCATGTAAGATTTACTGGTCAATAGGTTTCAGAGTATATCTTCTAGAATTCTCACAATATCTTCTTGGAAGTGTATTTCTCAGCTATGATGTAAATTTCCTGTGAATGATGTGCTTCCTTGGCTATAAGATGTAAGTAATTAGATATCAATCAATTAAAGTTTAAAGGTATTTTGATTTTAAAAAGTTATGCCAGTAGCAAGCCCTATATCATGAATGAAGTTTTTCTAAAGTTATTTCTTTTATTCTTTGAGGTCCCTCACAGGCTCCTGTATTTTAACTTAGTCTCCAGATGGTTTTGGAGATTGTGGAACATTTAAGAGGTGATGCTGCTTGCTATATACCCCAGACTGGTCCAGAGCTCTCTATGTGGACCAGATGAGTATTGAATCTGTGCTTCTCCTGCATCTACCTTCTGAATGTTGGGAATGCACCACTACCCTCAGCATCTAGGAGTATTTCTTTGATGACTCATTAGTTGTCTTTCCTTGAAGCCTTAATGACTGGCTCCAAAGAAAACCAGAAACATAAATCTCTCCAACATGCATGCACCCTACACAGCTTCTTATTTAACCATTTACCACAGCTACCTGGTGGCTGTCCTCTGCTCTCACCCTGCTCTTAATATTCCTGTGAATGGCTTGGTTGGTTCTTGGCCACTCATTGCTGATTTTAATTTACCCCAGAGTTGACCCACACTGGTTTTCTCTGATTACCATCTTGCCTCTGTGGGAATTTGGTAACCCTGGGTAAAACCTTTCATTAACCTGGCTTTAAACCTCCCACCTTTGTACTCCAGTTAGGGTCCAGGCTCTAGTTTGAATCCAGCTAATTAGATTCCATGAAACCAGAAAGTCCTTCACTTTTCATGTCTTCTAGAAAAGAAAAGTCCTACAGATAGGTATATTCAGATTCTTGGCATTTGCATAAGCTGAAATCTCTATAGATGGGGACATAGCAGCTTAAATGAATCAATGTATTTGTCAGGGAAAAGTCAACGCAGTAACAATTCCCAAGTTCAGTGACTGAACACTAGAAAATTCCATTTCTATTTTATGAAATGTTCCATTGTCGATGCTTCTGATTACATGCTTCACCCAAGCGGCTGTTTTCCAGGTAGTGATCCAGGGACCCAAGTACCCTTGCAGTTTGTGCCCTATGGACCACCTGGAGTCTACTGTGCATGTTCATTTCTGGCCAGCCTACAGAGTGCAAAGAAGCTTGGGGAGATGGACAGAGGGTTTGTTGTGGTCACATTCACCCCATTCACCCGTACTCAATGAGTCATGACACATCACAGTCAAAGCTGAGTAGCTGGATCTTGTGGGCCCAGGAGAAAAAGAAATGGGAATTGCTGAACACAGCACATTCCCTTTCAATTAAGCAGAAACTGGGGTGATAGGACTTTTACTTAAATACAGTGTGGGGGATACTAGGGACATACTTTTAATGAAACGTGATTTAGGGGCCCAGATAAGCTTCAAAATAGCCCTTCCAATTATGAATGTAGGTTAAGCTTGAATTCTCTTATAAGAAAGTTTTTGGTTTCAGATCCTGACCTGGTGTGGAGCTAAATAGGTATAAATTCTGCCTCTGTTAAATCTGAAGAGCTGCTTAATGGCTGTAATATTCTATTAGAGATTTGAAATAGGGTTAGAGTCTTGTTCTCCAAAGTAGTTTAGATGCACATAGTTTGAAGGAAATTTTGGTATATTCTCCCAAACACAACCAGAAAAATGGACAATAGTTTAATGTGACAATGTATCTTATAGGATCAGAGCCAAAATTAACCCACAAAAGTAGTCCCTATTTATCTTCTTTAATGATTGGCTGATCTTTAAGGGACCATCAAGAGACTTCATGTACTGGAGATGATTCAAATATTGTTGGATATTCTATTCTACTAAAAATTTTCTTCCCATTACTCTTTCACTTTTATAGCTTTCTAGGGTCCTTATTTGTTAAAAGACAAATAGAGAAACACATTAAAATTCCCTGGGGTGTATGACAACTTGCTTGTAGGTGGACATCTCCAGGGGTGATTCTGCATGGTGAGCCCTCTGAGGCTCCCTACAAGTACAAGAATCCTGTTATGGTGTGAATGTGAAATACGCCCTATAGCTCCATACATTGGGGCACTTAGTCTCTGGGTGGTGGTTCTGTTTTTGGAAATTGTGGGGTTTTTTGGAGGTGAGGCTCAGCTGATGAAAATAAGTCTAGAAACAGATAAGCATCCAGGTTTGTATCTGGCCTGATTCTGACCCAGTCTCTCTCTGTTTCCTGGTCCACTGAGTTTACGCAAGCAGTTGCTCTCACCACCAAGACTTCTCCACTGTGATGGATTATACCTCAGCAATCCCTGAGTAACATTAACTCTCTCCTTTTTCAAGTTACTTCTTAATAGGTATTTGTTCAAAACAACAAAAAAGTGACTAATACAGAACTCACGAGCCCAAATATCTTCTTTTTTTGTGTATTTCCTATTGTTAGTGACATAGCCACAGACTGGGTAAATTATAAAGAAGCTTATTTTGACTCATGGTTCTGGTTCAAGGTCACGGGGCTGGCTCCACCTGTCTTACTGGCAGAATCCCTAGGCAGTAAACAATGAAACTTTGAAACTTCTGCTGTCTCTGCTCCTTCCTATAAGGCCATCAGTATCCAAATATGAGAACCTGCTTTGCTTTCTCTAACCTAACTGTATCCCAAAGACCCTCCCCTTTTTTTTTTTTAATTTTATTTATTTTTTTATATGTGTATGAATGTATTGTCTGCATGTAGGTCTCTGCACCCATGTAATACAATGCTTTGGAGGTCAGAAGAGGGTGTCTACTTCCCCTGGAACTGGAGTTAAACATGGTTCTCAGCTGGCATGTGGGTGCTGGGGATTGAACCCAGGTCCTCTGTAAGAGCAGTCGGCGCTCTTATCCACTAGGCCATCTCTCCAGCCCCCTCACCTTCTTAATATCTCAAATTAGGGAGTTTCTGGAGGAAAGATAAATATTTCACTACCAATGAGCATCTATTAGCTCTTTTGTCAGATAAAAGGCTATGCATAGAAGGCAAGGTCTCAGCCATTGACATGCAGCTGACTAGTGCAGACAGTTTTCCCTCTAAGAGCCAAAGTTCAGTTCTTCTAGTACCTCCCAAAACTGCTCTCCAGGGTCACCACAGGAGACTTCCAGCACAGTTCCAGCCATGTTTACCAGAAACGCTGCTATTGGAAACCTACAAGGCCTGGCAGTTCACCTACCCACCTTAAACTCATAAGGAAGCTAGACTGGGGCTGGAAAGATGGCTCAGTGGTTAAGAGCACTGATTGTTCTTACAGAGAGGTTCAAATCCCAGCACCAACATGGCAGCTAACAACTGTCTGGAACTCCATTTCCAGGGGGATCTAACACCCTCTTCTGTCCTCCTCAGGCACTATGCAACATGGGTGCATTTAAACATATGCAGACATAACACTCATACACATGAAATAAAAAAATAAAGAGGAAAAATGTTTAAAAAATATTTTAAAAAATTATTTACAAAAGGAAGCTAGACAAGGAACCAGAAAGCAGCCTTTCATGATACCCTGAGCTAGATCTGTGCCTAGCTATACTTAGGATGGACTTTGGAGAGAAACACAGTGCCTGAGATTGGCAGACCTTTCAGACAAAGACTCCCATAAAGTGGAGCAAAGAGAACCTCTGTCTCCTCACTCTCAGTCTCTCCTTACAGGAATCTTGGCATCCTCACAGGCGCAGATAAATCTAAGCTTGCAGTCTCACGGCTGCTTTTCCAGTCCTGTCTTGGCCCCACTAATGGCTGGAGACTTCACCACCTGAATCAGCACGACCCACTGCATATACAGCACAAAGTTCAGATACTAATGGCTCTGGATTCAGTTCCACGAGCTGGACCCAGTGGGGATCTGATTCCTACTGTGCTGGGCCTGGGTGTCTCTTGGGCAGCTCGGCTTTTTGATGGGGCAGGTCCTGCACCATTTCCATTAAGTCCCATAATGCAGACATCATTATCGGCAGGTGCCCTGACCTCTCCCTTGCTAATGAGCAGTCATCGATATGTGAGTCACGTAAGCATATTCCCTTTCTGGGCATATTTCTCATTGCATGTCCACCCGCCCCCATCCCCATAATCCCTTTCCTCCCTTCCCTGTGCTGGTGGATGGAGTCAGGGTGTGAGAGAGCTTGAAAAGGGATGACTAAGTCCCTTAGGTGCCTAGAGTGATGAAAAAGCCCTGACCAGAGTCAGGAGACAAAGTTTCAGTCCCAGGGGACATGGAGCAGGACACTTCATCTTCCTGGGTTCCTTTTGCTCGTTATTTAAATGAGCTTAATAATGTCTGCTCTATCCACCTCACAGGGATATTGTAAGGATCAGATGAGATTAAAGGTATGAAAATGCTTTGAACAGTTAAAAGCACTAGAGGACAGGAAGGGATTGCTTTTAAGCCCAGTGTAAAGGAACTCGGTTTTAGAACCACTTGAGGAAGGGAAAATCAGGAGCAAAAGGCAAGTGAGGGCTTCTGTATTTTTTAGAACAAGAGAGATCTTCTAAATGATGGTGATCTCAGTGATCCTGAGATCTGACCTGAAAAGGCATGGTGAGTTCTGAAAAGCAAGAGCTTTTCACCCACTGGTACCCGTGCCTAGAGGCAGAGTGGTTACTCAAAAGACTAGCTCGGACGTTCTTGTCCAGGTAAGGTTTCTGATGACAAGTTTCGTCCAGTCCTGCTTCTGATTAATTAGGGGATCTGGGGAAAGGATCGGGGCTCCGTAGGGATCACTTATTTCTCAGTTACTGGATGAGGGGCCAAAGGGTCCCGCAGAGGCATCCCCAAATGATTTCAAAGACTTTCCAAGTCACTGATAATTGTCCTGTAACAAGAGGTCTCCAGACGTAATTGAGAAAGAGTGAAACCAGAAGAGAGGGCTGGCTGGAGTCCCCAACACGGGGCGAGGGTGCAGTGGTGTACTCGGTAGGAAGAGTTCCTGGGACTACCAACATGTTTGGCTAAGAGTTTTGCAAAAACAGCAGGAGAGATTCCTTTTGATGGGCGCAGTTCTCTCTAAAGTGGGGTATGGAGACCAAGGAAGGAGAAGAGGGTTGAGGAGGAAGACTCTAGGCAGTAGAAGCCAAGGCAGAGGGGAGATGAGAAGAGAAACAGTCCCCAGTCTGCCTGAAAGATACTGATCAAGAACAGCCAGGCCTTTGGGAATGCAAGAGAGGATCTTTAAGTTGCATGGCTTGAGTTTCACAGTGAGAGCAGTTCATAACTATCTAAGTGGAATTCCAACACTCTATTGAAAGGTGCAGTCAATATGAGCCAGGGATCATCCCTGACTTCAAGGACCTTATAATAACACAGTCAAACAAACTAGAAAACATTTTAATATATGAGGGAAATACTGCTACAATGAAACAGGAGATGTCAGTGAGACAATCAGGAAGGGAAATCCTTGTTAACTGCAATGGTCCCACAGATACTGTTTGGAGGACTTGAGTAAGGTTTTGAGTTCAGTCCGTTGGGAAATTGGTGTGAACAAGATAGGGGACAGGATGCATTTTATTATCAACAAAGTCGCTAATAACATTTCTCCCCTTCCCTTCCTTCTTCCTGTCTTTGTTTCTTACCCTGTCCTCCTCCCTCTCTCTCTCCTTTTAATATCATCTAAGTCTTCTAAATCCATTACGGTGTGATGATCCTTTCCCATCACTTGTAGCATCAAGAACCAGTCAGTGCCTATCTCATTTCTCAATCCTTGTCTCAACTCCATGACCCAGGATGTTCCATCCCTGATACCTGCCCAGGACGTGGGACCCACACACTGCAGCTTGCACATTCTCCCCAATGTGATGTGTTCCCTGGTACAGCAAGCATGGGCAGTGGCACTTAACAAGTGTTCAATATAATAAGTTACCCTCTCCAACCCCAGAGGATCTCAGCAAAAAGCTAATGCAGGAACTGTCCCAAGGGACACATATTTGCAACTTGCTGCCTATAGACTCAGACCCATTAAAATGCAATCTCCACATTAATTTTTTTAAACAGGACTCTTAAAGCCACATGATGTTAAAAGTGTCTCGCCAATAAGCCACATTAACCAGCTCATCAATTTTTTTCCACTAGTCTGTCCTCCCCATAGGCAGTTACAGTGGTAGTTAAATGAACATAATCAATGTGTATTTATTTGTTGGCTCACTATCCAATTTGTGGGTTACCTACCCTGCCGGATGCTACTGCTGCATCCATTTGTGGGCTATTGTAGGACCATTCATTCGTTTAGCACCCCAAGCAGACAGTGGGCAAGAGGCTTGGAGGACACACAAAATCAAGGGTTTGATGGTCTTGATTAACAAAACAATAGCAAGAAAGAAGGTGATAGGGCTTAATAAGAGAAGGCTCAAGAAATGAAGATGGATGTTCCCACAGTCATGAGGCAGAAAAACAAGCATCTCTTTAGGTTAGAGCCCTTATCTCAAATGAACTGACCTGGTTGTTTGTTGAAATGAAGCTGGGGGTAAAAGTTTGAGGTTGGGACGTGAAAGTTGAAGCTTCCTGAGTGTACCATAAACACAACAGTGACTGCTTGTGTTTAGGTGAATGGTATCCTGGCACCAGCCACCTCTCCCTATGCCCTATGTGAAAAAAGCTTCCAAAAGTTTTTTCTTATTTGTTTAAGTCTCAGAGAAACGTGGAGCAGAAGCTGGCTGCTCATGACTAAGAACTGAACATCCTTTATCCCACCTGCTTACATTCCTTGGTCTTGCCCCAGAGCAGAGATTCTGTTAAGAGAGCATTATGCAGACAAAGCAAAGTAAAGGCAAACTTAGGAGTCAAAGGGGATGGTGGTGATACCAAGTAAACAGCAGACCAACCATACAGCATGTGCTGCTGTGTAAGGGCCTGAGAGCCAGGTTGGACCTTTGCTCAGATGTCCCAGCCAATCACAGTACACCTCTCAGTGTTTTTGGATCACCCACTGGATTCTGGAGAACTTTGTGAGCAGGACTCAGGTCCAGCAGGTGCTGGAATATGAAATAAAATGACAGTGGGTTAAAGGCTGTTGATCTGTAAGGTGCTCCTTGGAGGAGTGCATGAACTAAACTGTGCTGTGAGCAGGAGTGCTGGTGTTAAGTATATTTTATTTGAATCATGTTAATAAACTCTAGGCCTGTCACGCTCTACTGAGTTATACACATGAACCTGAACAACATTGGCTAACACTCTCTAATACCTAGTGCATACATTCAGAACTTTGGCCCGACCTTAGGCAGCTTCACAATGCATGGAGATGAATGGTCTCATCTACAAATGGGGGTGGTAGTTGGGATGAGTTAACCTACTGTGGCATTTCTGTGAGGAAGCTCTGAGAGTTGGCAAGGAACAAGTAGCCATGTCGCCAGAGTTCAGGAATCAGGAAAAGAATGGGAATTTGCCTTGTGCTAAAAGGATTCCCTTAAACTTCTTTAAGAATACAGAGATATGCAGTGGCAACTTAGAACTGCCAAAGACCACACAGAGTACCCTCAGTGTTTCCAAAGAGCTTGGAGGCATCCACTGAAAAGTGCTGAACCATGCATAGTTTCAGGTGGGGCCCCTCCAAGATATCAGACATCCAGCATCTCCACTTCCCAACGAACCCCAAAGTATCTCTATTCCCCATATATGCATAACTGCATCTCTAAATGTCTCTGAGGAAAGGACCCCCTCTTTCCACATAGCAAACATTTCTCTTCCCTCTTCATATGCCAGCTCCCGGGTCTCAGGCTCACCTAGTTGACCTGGACTGTGTGATGCAAGGATTTCTGAAGTCCAGAAGGCCTGGATCAAGGCCACTGGACCAACATGCACTGATCCCCAGGCTTTCTTGTTTCACCATGTCTACAAAAGTATGAGAACTGAATAAGATCCCCAAGCCTCTGAGGTGAGTAGACCATGAACTATGTCATTTGAACAGAAGCCCAGCAGTAGATAGGAAGACAGAGACCTCTGTAAGTAACATTTCCCTCAAAGAGGGTGGCCTGCTTCTGCCACACCGCAAAGGCATCAGGGCAAAGCCGGACCTCGGACCTCATACTTGCCTGTCTACAGGGGCCAGGACGCACTTCCAGAGTGCAAATTCTGGGTATTAGTATCAGTGGGTCCTAGGGAATGGTGGGATCAGTGTACAGGGAGAAAACACCTGTCCACAGGTGTCCCATATGCCTTGCCATCAACAACACCCAACTTTCTCATTTCTTTCTCTAGAGAATAAGAATTTGTTTATGTTTAGGAATTCACATTTTCCTCCTTTAATTTTATATTACTCTAAAATATGAATACATACTTTCCATTCATATACAGTAAGTACAGAGTCTGAAAGTAAGTGGTAGGTCAAGAGAATCAGAATTTTTATTAATTGAAATAGTGACTTTCTGCTACAATACAGAAAGTGGGGTATATACAAAATCTCCTCTCTAGATACATATAGTGCTGGGATCTCAGCCAGAAATATATAATAAGAAAGCACAGGATAGGTCAGAATGAGGTAGAAAAAGCCGTGGTTTTAACAGCAATACTAGCAATGCATCATTTTTCCTCTATGTGTGAGCCTTGGACATCCATTACATCTCTCGTATGTTCCAGGCTCCAAAGTCAACCTAAACAAGTTCCTGGAAACCTCAAACCTAAAACTGAACCTTCCAGCAAAGATGTGTGTTTGTTTTCTTCGTTTATTCTTGCTGATACTGAAGGACCCCTGCCTCAAGGTTTTATGCACTCTTAAAATCTGTCTTTAGGAAATAAGGTTTCCTTCCCCGCTTCCTCATACCTGGTGGTGCTTAACTGAGAACTGAGTCACGCCCGCCTGTGGGTCAAGATAAGGTTTCCCTCCCCGCTTCCTCATACCTGGTGGTGTTTAACTGAGTCACGCCCGCCTGTGTGTCGCTGGCCTGCGTGCCGAGATGATTTTTTACTATTACACAACCCTTCCTCCATTTCCCCATACCTTGGGGTGCCTGCCTTTAAAAGTTCCCTATTCCAGTCCCTGGGGGTCGGTCTTCTCTGCCCCTGCGTGGGGTTACGAGTCCGACCCCAGTGCACTGGTTTTTTCCCCCGGAATAAACCTCGTGTAATTGCAGCGAGAACGGTCTTTGGCTGATTTTTTGGGAGTCCTTCTATCCCGAGATTTGAGTGAGAGTCACTCCAGTTTCTGGAGGCCTTTCAATACTGGTTTAGTTTTTAAATCAGTATCTTCAATATATGTAAACCTCTGTGAAACTTTTATTATGGCAGAGGTTGGGTTGAATTTGTGAAGTCTTAGAAAGATGAGCAATAGCCTGAATGCCCTGGAGGAGGGAAGCTTCCCTCCTGTGGGCAATTACAGAATGATATTTATGCTTATGCTTAAATATGTACATGTGCCTACATGTATAATAGTATAAACTTGCATAATCCCACTTATTAGCAAAAGGCCCTTTATAATTTGGGGAGGGTGCATTTGAATCCCCTAGCCAACATGTCCTAGGCATGGATAAATTCATTGCTNCCAAAACACATAGGCAAAGCTAAAAGCCATAAGGAGTTTACGACTTTGAGTTGACTTGTGAATTGTTGAAAAAGAAAAAGTAACAGAGAGAGAGAGAGAGAGAGAGAGAGAAGAGAGAAAGAGAGAGAGAGAAGAATACCTTTTAAGATGCAACCCAGAACTGATGCAAACTTTGGTGAGGGCAGCTTGCATTTCAGTTCCAGAATGGAATGGAAAATAGCAATGAGACAGAAAGGAGAATGTAGAGCTGGGGGTGGGGAACAGCTCAGAGCCTGTCTTCCTGGGAAATGAGCAGGAAGCCTTGGTTTCCAGCTCATCCTGACACTGTGCATAGAAGGCAGTGGATAGTATGTCTGAATTCCTTTTCCTATTAGCTACCAGCAGAAGACACCCTGCTGAGAGTTGCTTTCCTGTACTAATATATTTTGCTTAATTACACAGCTTATAAAGACTTTACTATTGAATTTGGCTCTAGATAGAGAATTATCCTTTCACAGTTCCTATGCCTATCAGTCAATTAAAAAAGGGTAATTATACCTGAAAAACCAAAATATTTTTATGGTGTGTGTGTGTAAACAAGTATGCAAATGTGACTGCAGAGGCCTGGAGAGGTAATCAGATCTCTTGGAACTGGAGTTACAGACAGTTGTGAACTGCCTGATGTGGGTACTGGGAACTGAACCTGGGCCCTCTACAAGAGGCTCTTAACTGCTGAGCCATCATCTCTCCAGTCCCAAAGATTTATTTTTATTTTACGTGTATGAGTGTTTGCCTGAATGTTTGTAAGTGCACCACATGTATGTATTGCCGGCTGAGGCCAGAAGAGGCTATCTGATCCTCTGGACCTGTAGTTAGAGAAGGTTAGATGCAACCCAGAACTGATGCAAACTTTGGTGAGGGCAGCTTGCATTTCAGTTCCAGAATGGAATGGAAAATAGCAATGAGACAGAAAGGAGAATGTAGAGCTGGGAGTGGGGAACAGCTCAGAGCCTGTCTTCCTGGGAAATGAGCAGGAAGCCTTGGTTTCCAGCTCATCCTGACACTGTGCATAGAAGGCAGTGGATAGTATGTCTGAATTCCTTTTCCTATTAGCTACCAGCAGAAGACACCCTGCTGAGAGTTTCAGTCCTCCCAGGCCTAATGAGGCCCTGCCATAGGCATTCAGAAACTACTGGAGGCCCCAGGCGCTTGTATTCACTGAATGGCTTATGGTGGGGTTGATATATGTCAAGCTCTGCAGAGATAATTCACTGCCGAGACAGTTTACTAATCCATTAGATTATGCATTTATTGTGTCACCCAAATAGGCTCCTCTGTGGGGCACAGTATTTGGGGACAGTAATTTGTTTGTGCATATTCTAATCAGGGGGAAGATTCATAAGCTACTGTTGAGGAAGAATGGATCACTTGGTTTTGACTTTAATGCAGAGAGGTTAGCTCCTGGGATTTCAGAATAAATATTTGATCTTTAAAGATCATTTTGGAGCTTGTAGCAGTCAACTCAGCCAGGTTTTTAGTGTTTGTTTATGGTTTACACCATATGATTCAATAAACTCCACCAGAGACACATGTGCATAATTAAGTTTAAAAGCCAGCCCCAACTTCACTGCAGAACTAGCTCCTCAAATCACAGTTTATGCACCAAATTCTATTTATTGCTAACAGGATTTTCCCCCCACATTCAGTGACTCAGAATCTAGGGGACCGCAGAGGCATTTCTCTGCTTCTTTCTTGATGGCCTTCTGTCCCTAGATGAGAATGTTACTCACATACCCCTCCCCATCATTGTTTCTGGTTCTACTTTTAAGCAACACAAGAGGCCTCATCTCCACACCCCACTAAAGAGACCCCACTGCAGACACAGCACTTACTACGTTGTTCTCAGTACCAATTTCATGCAAACAGAGAATGTGAGGGTTGTGTATTGTTCCCATTCCGTAGCCTTTTAGAATGAACTATAAGAAAAATAATGGGTAATTCTAACATACAAGTTGCTATGTCCAAGGCATTGGTCAAATCACTCTGCAAATATTAGCTCCGTGAACCCTCATCAGCTATAAAATGTAAGTACAGGCTTGGGTATTCAGAGCCTAGAAATCTAAACTACCCTCAAATCTGAAGCCTTTGGAGTACTAACATGGTACTATAAATGGAAACCTCCTTACCTGACTTCATGGGATGGGTCAAAGCACTGAAAATATTGTATGAAATTCCCTCCAAGCTAAGTTACCAGGTGAATATGAAACAGACAATTTAGTGTTTAGAGTAGTACCCCACCCTCAACATATCTCATTAGGGATATGTAAATATTCCCAAACCCCATATCTCTGAACTTTCACATTCTTTTTTTTTTTATTAATTTTATTTATTTCTGTATGTGTATGAATGTACTGCCTGCATGCAAGTCTGTGCACCCGTGTCGTGCAACGCCGCGGAGGTCAGAAGAGGGTCTCGGACTCCCCTGGAGCTGGAGTTCTCCTGGAATTGGAGTTTCAGATGGCTCTCGGCCGCCATGTGGGTGCTGGGGATCGAACCCGGGTCCTCTGTAAGAGCAGTCGGTGCTCTTAACCGCTAGGCCATCTCTCCAGCCCCCGAAATCTCACATTCTTTTGATACTAAACATTTTGGATGAGGAACACTTAACCTGTACTGCTGCCCCTGTCTCCAGATAAGAATCTGAGACTCAAAGGGTTTAAATGATTTTACAGTCTCTGAGATCAGAGACTGAGTTAAGTACTAGGCAGCCAGGGTTTTGATGTTCACTAGTGTTCGGTCCTCTCTCAGCCAAAGCTGGGTCCCCAGAGTAAGTATTGGAAACAAACAGCATGTTGTGTGGCTAACAGTTCTGTCCTCTTAGCAAAAGGCAGACATGGGTGAGGTCCCAGGGCCATTTCAGGATTCAAGAAGTTGCTCAACCAAAATTGGTATTACAGTTAGTTACATTATTAGAAAATGATTATTTCTCCAAGTATGGTGGCACACATCTATAATTCTAGTACTTAGGAGGCTGAGGCAGCAGGCTTGAGGTCAGCCTGGAATAAATAGTGAATTCTTGGCTAATCTGAGTTACAGAATGAGATGATGTCTCAAAAAGATGAAAAGAAGAAAACAGAAGAAAGAAAAAATAGGAAGGAAAGAAGGAAGGAAGAAAGAAGGAAGGAAGAAGGAAGGAAGGAAGGAAGGAAGGAAGGAAGGAAGGAAGGAAGGAAGGAAGGAAGGAAGGAAGGGAGAGCTTGGTTTCTGAGCTATGTTGGCCTCTTTCTATGTTAAGATGAGATAGGGGGCGTCAATGCATCTCATTAATTCACAATATCTTCCTTTGGAACTGACTGCTTCAAGGCCATAACCTTGACCTAGAGGTGTGTCAGGCACGCTCTGCATCCTCACAAATATCCCCTTGATTTACCCCATTGCTGGCTGGGTCTATCTGGGTCCACAAGCCAAACCTATAGAAACTCGGGAAAAACTGGGAAGAACGAGATAGGGGTCAGGCAGAATAGCACAGTGAGTGCAGTTTGTGATGGAGTTCCAACGTCCAGCTGTACTCCGTTCCATGTGCCTCTATGGGGAAATCCTCAGTGAGAAGCAAAGGCATCAGGTGAGACGTGGGCCTTCTATCCTCCTTACCAAGTGCATGCTGGTTAGGGAGCATGCAAAGAGTAGTGCTGCTTACATCATAGATAGAAGGAACAACTGCGATCTCAAGGTGGAGTGCTCTCTCTCTCTCTCTCTCTCTCTCTCTCTCTCTCTCTCATCAGTATTGCTTGCTTTCTCTCTCCTGTTTCCCTCCTTCTTTCCATTCTCCTGATTTTTCTCCTTCCCTCCCTTCCTTTTCTCCTGTTTCCCTCCCCACTTTTCCTTCCCTTTCATTCCTTCTTCTTTTCTTTCTCTTGATCTCTCTTCCTCTTTCTCTCACCTTTCTCTACCTCCCTCCTTCCTTCACCTCCTTCCCCCTATCTTTTCTCTCTTCCTCCCTTCCCCTCTCATTTATTTCTTCCTTCTTTTTCATTTCTTCCCTTTCATACAAGCAGCTTTCCTGCATTCTGCATGCTCTTCCAAATTTATGAAATTCAGCTGGAATTATTTTTTATATCTGTAATATTTCCACATGACTAATTGCATTTAGTGAAAAGCTGACACTAGACAATTTCTTGGGCTCATTCAATGTTAGATTTATTAAAGCTCCAAATCATCCATCATCTCAAAATTTGGCAGGTTATGTTTATAAATAAATTAAATTAACAAGTGTGTGTGCTGTGCTGGGTATTCACATGTGGGAAAGAATGCAAATACAGATGTGTACATGCCTATGTATAACTCTGGATGTATTCCACAGTGATGCATCCGGATGCACAGTTTCTAAACATTAAAGCTAACACACGATGACTTTTGAAAAACAGACGAACTTAGTTCATAATTGAGAATGGATCTTATTTAATTAGAATACCTAAGTTTTCAATAAGAAACATGATTGCAAGTTACTGCAGAAGTGGAGTAATAGAAAACAAATTGGTCTGAGGTTCAAGTGTTATGATGGCCAAGAGATCTGAGTTCTCTCTGTGTTCAGATGGCAACTTCTTACTCAGTCACTTTCTCCGTTATCTATTTGGGCTTTGTAAAGTGCAAAGAGAAAAAAGCTCAGAAAGGCATTTAGTTAGAAATCCATCAAGGTGAAGGAATTTTCTGAAAGAGGTGGATCAGCTCATAGGCAGAGAAGGACCATGCTCCTTCTTTAGTTGTTACCTATTGATACTGGGAATCAGCGTCCTCTCCCCAGAATGAATTGAAAAGTCTCAACTCAGTCATCAACACTTGCCATCCTGATTGGGATATGTGAAAAAAATGAAATATTATTTGGAAATTCCAATAAAGATTAGGAGAAAAAGAGTAGAGAAGAGTCGTAGCCACTGAGTGTTGTCTGAGTACCAGCCACGGGGTTCAGGGGTCAGGAAGACAGGCAGGAATGTTAGGCTTCACGAAGCTAAGAAATTGTCTTCTTTTTTAAAACCAGGAAATACAGGGTAGCTTATTGTTAATAATACTAGCAATAATAATTAGCAGACTACTGCCATCAACAGCATTTCATCAACAGACAATGTGTGCTAAATTGAGATCCGATGGCATATAGAGGAAAATAAAAACTCTACTAAAAAGATTGAGGACCCAATTTGATATTAATGCTATCATTGAATATTATGGAATATTATGGAATTCTAAGGATTCAAAAGGTCTCCATAATGGCATCTCGTTCATTCCCCTGATTCATCTAAACTGGAGATGTCAAATCTATTTTAATACCACCTGCCACTCTGATTGATTGATAATGGCTGCCTGGAGGGTTGCTTTGAGAAGCATTCTGAGCTTCATATGAGCTCAGAGAGAGAGAGAGAGAGAGAGAGAGAGAGAGAGAGAGAGAGAGAGAGAGAGAGGGCTATGATCAATTAGGTGTGTCTACCACAGGCACCCATGGGAAGATGAAGCACTTCTGCCATATACTTGCTATTTCCTAATATGACTATTCTGGAAAACAAGAACTCCATTTCTGACTTTACTTCTGCCATATACTTACTATTTCCTAATATGACTATTCTGGAAAACAAGAACCTTATTTCTGACTTTAAAGCTAACCTTGAAAAGACTACCCTGCTTCTTCAAGCATTCCAACGTTATGCCTTTCATTTCATTTTGGAAATGCCTCTTTCTTTATATAGTACTGCAGGCAATTAAGACACAATTTAACCTTCTCTTCTTTTTAGTGGATGATCAGTGAGAATAGAATCTCCTTAGATGCATATGCCTTCTGATAACAAAGGCCTTTAATTTTTTTACGGGCCTAGGAAGGACCCCAGCATCGGTGTCAGGACATCTAGTGTCCCTATAAGCTGTCTGTCCATTTTGAGGCTTTAGGGTACACAAGTTTCTTTTCGCATAAGACTGTGGAAATGGGGAAAAACTGATCCCAAGGGAAAAAAAGAATGAGCTGTTCGGTCTGATAAGAAAGACTTGGAGGTTAGAGAGAAGTTACCTCCTGCTGCCAAATACTATTATGTGAATTTCGATGAATAGAATCTTGAAGTGAAGCTTTCACTTAAGCTCTGTAAATTAGTAGCACATGAGAGTTCTGTGCTTTTCCCTTCTAATATTCAAAATGCAAAGGAAGAGAGCTATTTTCTCTTATTTATCCATAGCAACAGCAGTAAAGGCCCCTATGCAGTGATATTGGTGCTAACAGAATCCAACAGGATACTTCCCAAAGTGTTATGAAGTACCAGGTCCTGAACTGGGTGTTATATCTATTAGCTCATTGGATCCTGAGATCAACCTTAATAAATGCAAAGCATTTTATATGAGGTCTAAGGTGGTACAGACAGAACATGGCATACCTAGACTAAAAGGCTAGGTGACATCTTCTATAACCTGTGATCCTGACAGTGTCCTGTTGTCCATGGGTAACACCTGAGATATAATGGTAGCTCTAGTAGGTTGGAGTAAGTGGACTCCAGTGATGCTGGCAGAGAGAATCCTGACTGGTGTGGTGTTTTCCCATTAACTTAAAAAATATTGAATTTTTGTGAATTTAATGCAAAACATATGAGTCATTTTTATGCTCCCTCCCCCATCCTCACCTCCTTCCCATAGCTCCCACCCCCACCAGAATTCATTCACTCTGTCATTTATATTAAGACCTAGCCAGTCAAGTTAGAGTACCCAGATGTCACTCAATACAAATTCTTCCACTGGGGTCCGGTCAACCTATCTAGAGTTACTCCCTTACAGAAGATCAGCTCTCCCTTACCCAGCAGTAATCAACTGTCAATAGTTCTTCAGCCAAGATTGGAGCCTGCTGCCCATTTCCCCAGTTCTATGCTGGGCTTTTGACTGCTTGAATCCTCATGGGTCTTGTGCATGCTGACACAATTGCTGTAGGTTTATATGAGCAAGGTCGAGGAACCTGTAAGGCTCTATTTCTGTATGGTCATGTGCTGTCTCCCCTGGCTCTATTTCCATATGGTCATGTGCTCCCTGGCTCTTACAATCTTTCTGTCCCCTCTTCTTCAATGGTCCCTGAGCCCTGGGTGGGTGGAGCTTAATGTGGTTATCCTCCCCAACTCTAAGTGATATTTCTACAATGGAACCTCTATACCCAAGGCTCACAGAACATAGTGGAGCAAGGCGTAGAGAGAATACTACTGCATCTCTCAACTCTCATCAGTGAAGCTCCCTTGTGTTTGATCATTTCTATGGTTTGAATATTCCTGTGATGTCTAGTTACCAATGTGAACATAGAGTTGGGATGAAAAAGGTGCATTCAACTCTCTAAGCCCATGTAACTCAACTCCTTCTTATCACTGTGACATAGGCCATGGCTCCCTCAAAGTCCCCAGTGAGTTGGTGGGTACATCAGATACCAGCAGAGGTGAGATGGTGTGTCAGGAAAAGGCATACCTGGTATCAAGCTGGAAGCAGCAGAGAATAGGTAAAATATGCTTTATGTCAGGAACAGTGCATTCCTCAAACTTCACAGATCAGTAATGATCTATGTAAAAACTTCATTATGTAGACAAGAAACTGAGCTGCTATGAGACATATTGACTTGTTCACATGACTTGTGTGACAAAGCTGTCCTGAAGCCTGTGGATCATTTCTACTAGTGTTTGGGATCTCTTCCTATGAAACAAGCCAGTTGTTATTGTCAGTCTTTCCACACTTTCTATTTATTTTGAGAACTCTGTCATCTCATATATTCTCTATCTGTTTTAGATCCCTACTTCACATTGCTCTAAAATGGACTTTATCAGGAATCTTACTAAGTAAAAGGTGTTGGGAAAAAGGAATCCCTGCCAGTTCTTGGCTCAAGGCTATTGATTCTGCACATTGATCTAGGCTCCAATACATGGCTTGCCAGCTCTATTATTACATCTTTATAAAAGAGTTTGAATTTCTTGACTTTTCTCTTAAATGCACATTGTCAGGGCTTCCCATTTCCAGAGCAAGTCTACATGCCTCAGTAACCCCAGCTACTCGGTTTGGCTCAGACTTCCAATATCCTGCTCAATGAAATGAGTTAGAGACTGATTCAGCCTGACTTCAGTTGGAGGCTGGTGATGTTTGAGATGGAGTCAAGCCCTTAAATGTATCCTGCTCCTACTTTCCCAGTCTATTAATTCTCCTTCCTTCTTTCTGATTCTGTACCGTCAAAGAAGCTGGTTCCAAAGCAACTGGAGCAGAGTTGACGAGAGAGGAAGTTAGTATAAATGAGCTAATTGGATGGTCCTTACTGGGGTGTGGTAAGCAAAATGATGGCTCCCCAAAAATGTCCCTGTGTAATTTCTGGAACTAGTGAATACGTTATGTTACTTCAAATGGCAAACAAGACCTTGCAGATGAGATTCAACTAGGGATTTTGAGATGGTGACATTATCCTAAACTACAGTTGTTATCACAGGTGTCCTTAAAAGTGGAAGCAAAGACCCTGGCGTGACTATGGCGACCGACAGCTGCCTCCTTCTTCAGCCTTGTCTGTTGTTGCTTATAGTGAAGAATGGCAGAGAGACACTGACTTTAGAAACCTCTAAAGTTGATACAGGGAATAACATGTTAGAAGAAGAGTAAGTGAATCCACTGTGAAGGCCCATGACAAGATGGAAGAAATGATGAGAATAGCCCATAGGTCAGCAGCTTCTTCAGATGCTTCAGTAAAGGAACTCAAGGCCCCGAAGGATGAAGGTGACTCAGGCTGATGATGACTTGCACCAGTTTCTTCTATGCAGATGCCTAGAGTACCTGAATTCTGGCCCCTTTTGTGTCTTATTTCCTTTTCTTTTCAGTCTGTGGAATTTGCAATAAAAATCATAATCTGGAAAAAAAAGTGGAAGCAAGATGGAGGAGAGGAACACACGAGGCAACATGAGAAGGATGCAGGACGCCAGTGGTGCTGAGAAGATGAAGATGATAAATGCAACAGACTCTTAACACTAGGAAAGACAAAGAAACACCTTGTTCCTTAGAAGCTCAGAAAGGAGCACAGCCTTGATGACATTTTGAGGGCTCTGTATATCAGACCTCTGACCTACAGAAGCACGTGATGAAAGAATGTGCTGTTTTATGGCACTAAATTTGTGATAATTTGTTACAGCAACAACAGAAATCTAAGACAATGAGCAATGACTTTGACTTTTGCACAGGACTGAATATAATCTTGGACAACACTCCCATTCTTCTACCAGGTTGGGTAAGAAAGAAAGATGCCAACCAGCCCTCTCACTGTCTTAAAGATGAATTAAGATCCCCTTATGCACCTCTTGAGAGATTTTCCTCAGGTCCTATTATGGTGTGAGTTTGAAGTGGTCTCCATGCATTAGCATTTTGAATGTTTGTTCCCTCACTAGTGGTATTATTCTGGGAAGACATGGAACCTTTAGAAAGTGGGGCAGAGCTGTTGGAAGTAGATCCCTAAGAATGGGCCCTTCAAAGTTCTGCCCTCACTCTCCACCTTTTAGTCCACCCTGGTAAAAACAGCCTCTACCACATGCTCCTGTTCCTGCTGCCAAAAACTCTACCCTGTCTTACCTGCCTTGGTGGAATCCTCTGGAACCAAAATAAAGCTTCCCTCCCAGGGATTGTTTCTGTTGGGTATGGTGTTCATAGTGAAGCACCTACAACAGGTGCCTAGATTTGAATTAATCAGGACATGCCCCCATTTTTGAGTTGTGGATCATTTGTTTACTTGCCTCATTATTTGTCATGGGAGGAATCATTTACAAATAGACCACCCAAAACAATCATCTAGGTTCAACCATATGATATCTCTATCCCATTCCCCCAAGAGACATGACCATGTTCTTGGAAGGTTTTCCAATTCTGCCTTAAAATATTTTTGGTTCACCTACAGGCTCTCGGGACCCTCCGCATATGAGCCTACAGCAGTGGCATCCACGTGCACAAGATCAACGCAATCTCAAGCAGACAAATTCCAGCACAGAACTGTGAAAATAGGCAGCAGACCCTGATCTTAGTTGAAGAATTATTAGCAGCTGATTATTGGTGGGTGAGGAATAAGCTGACCTTCTTTAAGGGAGTGACTCTAGATAGGCTGATTACAGTGGATGAACTTGCACTGAGGGGCACCTGGGGACACTAACTTGACATGATAGTATTGGCCTTAACACAAATGATAGAATGTATGAAATTCAGTTGCAGGGGCAGGGCTATGGGACGGTGTGAGTGGGTACGGAGGTATAAAGAGGATTAAGAATTTCTGTATGAAATATACACAAAAATAAAAAAATTACAAAAAAGTTTGTACATTTATTATTTTATTTATTTTTGTGAATTATTGTGTGTTTAATACAGAACATCTTTTTTCTTAATTTTTATTGAACTTTTGTACATTTTATAAAATGTTTCTTAATCAAATTTAGACCCATTCCTCCTTCCATGCCCCCCACCCTTCCAGAGCTTGTGCATTCTGCCATACTTGTCTTGCATCTTTGTCTCAGCCTTTTTAAAATTTTTCGATGCAGAAGTTTACTGTTTGGGGCAGAAGTTTCAGTCAGTTCCTTGAACTGTCTTTTGTTGTTGTTGTTGTTAATTTTACATTACTCCAAAATATGCCTGTATATACTCCACACATATACCAAAATTATGATGTCTGAAAATAAACTATAGGTTAATTCCAAAACATGTTTAGGGATTCACCTTTTAACAGTAGAGTTGCATGCAGGTAAGAAGAAATATTACTTTACATTCCTAAATTACATAACAAGTTGATGTATGTTTTAATGTACTTTTAGAGTAGCATCAAGCATTATATTTACTAAAAAAAATTACTCCGTTTGTCTTACAAATAAGGATTTGGTACTAGGATCCACAAATGAGGGATACGATACATCGTTTGCTTTTCTGGAACTGTGTTACTTCACTTAGCATAATAGCTTCTAGTTCCATCCATTTACCTGCAAAGTTCATGATGTCATCTTTCTTTACTGCTGCATAGTACTCCATTGTGTAGATGTACCACATTTTCTTTATCCACTCATCAGTTGAGAGATACCTGGGTTGTTTCTAGCTCTTCACTATTGTAAAGAGAGGTGTAATAAACATGGTTGTGCACATATCTTTGTAGTAGGATGAGTCTTGTGGGCACATGCCCAGGAGTGGTATGACTGGGTCAGGTGGTAGGTTCATCATTTTGAGAATTTTACGCATTCTCCACACTACTTTCCATAAAGGTTGCATTCCCACCAGCAGTGAATGAGTGTTCCCTTTTCCCCACAAACCTCTCCAGCATTTGGTATCTTTTATTTTCTGGATCGTGGTCAGTCTTACTGTATTTTTTTCTTTTTCTTTTTTTATTATATATATATATATATATATTGTGTATATATATATATATGT
>VZQC01012376.1:557425-670922 GCA_009823505.1 Rhizomys pruinosus
CTACCAAGGAATGTTGGCCGGGGATCCAAGCCCCCCACAAAGATAAAGGCTCCTGTGGGCGTGGTGGTGCACGCCTTTAATCCTAGCACTTGGGAGGCAGAGGCAGGCGGATCTTTGTGGTTCAAGGCCAGCCTGGTCTACAGAGTGAGTTCCCGGACCGCTGGGGCTACAGGGAGACCTGCCTCAAAAGACCCCAAAAAACAAAAAACAAAAAAAAAAAAAAAAAAAGAAGGTAAGGCTCCTTGCCTCTACAATGGGATACCTGCAAGAAGAGAGGCGGATAAGGCCCTGCTGTCGAAGCCCTGACATTAACATGGGAAGATGTATTGAGCCACACATGCACAGTGTTTAATATGGTCTCTGGAGTACCAGAAGAGTGTTACAAAAGGCCACTATACCATTAAGCAAATGGGTCTCCTTGAGTCAAGCAAGACTCTTCCATCAGCACCAGCTACACCCTCACCTGCCTGGAAATACTGTGCAGCAGAGGCAGCCCATATGCCTGTATATCCAAAATCTAATTGGCTATTGGCTCTCTCCTTGGAGAATAACCCACGCCTGAGCCACAAGCTTACACCCTCTACTGGTCAGGAGATTTATAAGCCACAGTAGACCCTGTCATATTCAACAGAAAAAAATGTAATTCATGGATTAACATCCATCCAAACATCTGTTTCTATACCAAAAGTAACTACGATAACAATTAATACTGTTTTAATACCTATATATCTAATTGCTTGTGCTTCTTATTAGTAGGATCAAAAGGTTATTCCTGGACAAACTGTCAGCCCATGAAAAAAACAGCCAGAATTGACCAGAGTCCAAGACAACAGCTCCAGGAGAAATAGCTGTTTTGCTCTCATCCACCTGTGCCCCTTGTCTAAGCCTAGGGAAAAATCTGGGAAGAGGGGGGCATGGTAGAATGTAAGGCTGTGATTGGGGTGAATGTGAACCTACAGCAATATAGCCTGGACACTCATTGATCAACTTGATTGAACATACAAGCCCCCCCCCCACTGTGCTCTGCTGGATGGTGGGACCAAGGGGCTGTGTGGGTTTGGACACAACTGCTTGCAAATTGGTTTTACATGAAGGATGCTTGTACTCATAAATTATCACTTATTGCTAAAAAGTGGGAAAAAAAACTGAGAGAAAGATGCAGGATAGTTATGGCAGAATGCATGATCTGGGATGGGGTGGGGTGGGATGGGGGGAAGGGAAGGGGAAATATGCCTGAACTGAATTGGAAAATGATCTATGAAATACACAAAGCATCAATACAAAAGAAAAAAAGAAAGAAAGAAAATAAATCTCATGGGACTTGAAGAGATGTCTCAGCATTTAAGAGCCTTGGATGCTCTTCCAGAGGACGTCGGGTCAGTTCCTAGCCCCCCATATTGAAGTTAACAACCATCTATAACTCCAGTTTCATGGGATCCAGTGCTCTCTTCTGAATTCTGCATGCTTTGCATAACACAAGTGCACTTACATACATGCAGGCAGACCACTCATATGCATAAAATATAGGTACTTTTTTTTGGTCTTTTCAAGACAGGGTATAGGTACATTTTTAAAGGTCTAATATTACCTGTGCACCTGGAATTTCTCTTAAGACCACATGATCAGAATTTATAAAATTTTGCCAAACTAAGTGCTGGAAGGAAAATATGGAGTGCTCACACCCAGAAGGTATTACTACAAAATCCTTAACATAGCTTCAGACTGTAGTGTATGCAGGGGTATACCTGAGGCCTTCTCCAGGAATATATTCTACAATATATTGTAGAATCCCCTAAAAAATAAACAAATAAAGGAAAAAAAACAACAACAAAGGCACACCTGCTCTGCTGGCCACAAGGCAGTTCCTGGAGAGGCTCTCAGGTATACCCCTGCATACCCTACAGTCTGAAGCTATAAGATCTTAAGGATTTTATAGTAATAGCTTCTGGGTGTGAGCACTCCACTGCCTTTCTTTTTCCCCAGCCAGCACTGGGTAGCAGCCAAACTCAGTTATTCCCATCAGCAAGGTGGCCCCAACCTTCAACTTCAGTCTTCTTCCTTTCCTATGTTAATGATAGGAGCTGCCATATTTCTCTTTTTTTCCAAATAAAAAAAATTTTTAGTTATTAAAAAAAAAAGGAATGGGACACATACTCAGCTCCCCCCATTCTAAGCCACAATGCCTCTGGACACCAGGTAGGCGAGGTTGTGACGTGGGGAAGGGATTTGTGTGGAGTTCTCCCTGTGAATCCTCATGAAATTTTAGGGAGGTCACTGTTAATTACTGTCCCCATTTACCTGTTGAGAAACAGACTGAATGTGGCACAGGGAGGTGCCCTGTGCCACAGATCCACAGTTCCAAACTGGGTTTCACTGGTGAGTACCTGCTCTCCCTCTGCTTGGCCAGGCTGCCTGGACTCTGTCTCCTATGCTGCCCTTTCTTTTTTTTTTTTTTTTTTTTTGTTTATTTTTTTAAGGGATTCTACAATATAATAGCAAAGTTGTTTTCAGATAACATTGATGTTACTCAGTTTGCCATACAATTAAGTAATTGGAGCATTTTTTTGAAGTGAGCCAAATTATTAAGCATAAGCAATGAATGTAAGTAACATTCATGTAAGATTGTTGGGCCTGTGGGCCCTAGAGAATGTGGCCTACTGTAACCCCCTGAGCCTGACTAGAGTTTAGCAACCTGTCTCTGGCCAGTCACTTCCTCATAGGAGTGACTCAGCATAGCCTGACCTGAAAACACCTACAACTGATGTGGCGAGTTACTATTGGCCCAAAGCTATCACCCCACTGTACGTATCCCCTCTCCCGCCTTCTCCACCCCTCCCACCAAGCATATATAAGCCGCTGCCTGATGCAATAAAGTGAGTCCTTGCTTTGATGAGACTCCTCCCCCCGCCCGTGTGGTCCTTTTCGGGTCGTCGACACTCATCATCCCACTCAGCCCTGGAGGAGAGACAGGCTGTTCCTCTCTGCCCTACCTGCTGGAGGACCCAGCATAAAACCAGTTTGCAAGTATCTGTGTCCAAATTTTGAACAACCCAAGGTTCCCATAGTCCAGTTGGAGAAGCTTGTATGCACAGCATGTTGGTCAAATAGGAGTCCAGTCTATATTGCTGTAGTCTCACGATTCAGCCCAATCTCTCCGCAGCCCTTACATTCTACCACACCTCCTCTTCTGCAAGTTGTTCCCTAGGTTTTGGGAAAGGGGCACAAGTGGGTGAGAAGCAAAAGAGTCTATTTTCTCTGGAGATGTCATTTTGGACTCTAGTCTGTTCAGGTTGTTCCCCTTCATGTGTTGACAGTTTATCCAAGGATACCTTTTTAATCCTACTAACAAAGCACAAGCAATTAGATGTACAGGCATTTAAGCAGTACTAATTATTATTGCAAGCTAAGCTGTGATCATAGACACAGATGCTTGGATGGTATGCTAATCCACAAACTGTGGTTTCTCTATAAATGGTGACAAGTTCTTATTGTGGCTTATAACATCTCCTAACCACTAGAGGACATAAGCTTGTGGCATCCACTGTGAATTATTCCTCCAAGAAGAGAGCTAATAGCCAATTGGGATATATATATAGACACTTGGCTGCTACTGTTGCACAGTATCTCCAGGCAGTTGAGGTGTAGCTGGTACTGACAGAGGAGTCTTGCTTGTCTCAAGGAGACCAATATTTCACTGCATTGTTTTAGTGGCCTTTGGTAATGCTCTCTGGCATTTCAGAGGCCAATTGTACATTAGCAAGTGATGTCTCAAAACATTTTTTTCATGCTTACACCAGGTCTTCGACAATAGGGACTTACTGCCTTTCTCATTGCATATATCCCACTTATAGGCAAAAGGCCTTTATAATTTTGGGGGGGGGCTTGGATCTCCTAGACAACATCTCTTAGGCAGAATAATTCATTGCTGATATCAGAGCTTTCCTATATTAATATACTTTGCTTAATTACACAGCTTATAAAGACTTTACTATTGAATTTGGCTCTAAATAGAGAATTATCCTTTCACAGTTCCTATGTCTATTGGTCAATTAAAAAAGGTAGTTAAACCTGTTTTATAAGAACTTACCACTGTAACAGTTGGCTCTAGTTTACAGTTAGGGAATGACTTCATCACCATCATGTTTTTCTTTTTCCTATAAAGGGCAGAAGTAGGAAGGTTTCTCAGCATCTGGAAGGTAAACTTCATTAGGGCCCATTATAAACAGTTATCCCCAATAGAATTCAGAGAGATGCTCAGTGTCTGTGACTCAGGCAGTCTGAGGTTCCTCTTTAATGTTCAGATGGGTCAGCCTCTCTGAAAATGGCTGGCATTTCCCAGTCCATCCTGCACAGCCAAAAGTTGTATGTTTTCAGGCATTTAGATTGGTGTTTTTACCTGTGGGAATATACAAATCTCCTCCCATTGTTAGTTTCAAGGTCTCAAAATTGAAAATTTATCAATAAGTTTGGAACACAGAGTTTTCCATTTGTATCCCAGAAGGGATACTACAACACCTCCCACCTCCTACCTCCCTCTTTTTGTTTTGTAAATTTTTATGTTTTGACCTATAGATGCTTAAGTTGTATTACACATACCCATAAACAGGAGCCAAGGTGTAAGTTTTCATTAAATTTACCCAAACAGTTTATCATTGTTTGTATGCTACTTATTTGGGAAGTAAACTTAAACTTACTTCCTTTAAATTATCCTACAAGTAAAAGAAACTGTTACAAGGTGATATTGTATAACCCAGAAAAATATAGAGACCATTTGTGTACCTTAACCCCAAAGTTATTGTTAGAAGTTCAATACAAATTATAAATAAAGCAGTTAACATTTTATATTCCCAATTAGTTCAAATGTACTATCATTTTCACCAAAACCAACCAAATTTAACTAATCTAAACATTTCACTAAGCCTTAAAATATCCTATAATATGTGGACAAAGCTTGGGCAGAGTTGAATACCTGCCAAATAAATTTTACCCAATGTACACTTTGCTCTTTAAAGCTCTATTACTAGACTATGACTTCAGAGAAATCAAGTCCATTAACTTATATGGTTTATTTTGTATTTCTGTGTAAATCTCTACTGAAATACCTCTCTATATAAATATATGTTATTTTTAAGTATACCCTTTTAAACTGCAAACCTTACAGAGTGGATTTTAGTGACTATCTTCCTCCAAGCTCTTGGCCTTCTTCAGGCCTGGCATGAAAACCAAGCAGGTGTGCCTTTGTAACATACAGATGAGTTAGAGTGGACATAGCCAGTGGGACTCAGCAGGACAGGGAAGGGGGCTTTATGATCATAAGTACACATCCAAACAACTACCTGAAAGGGAACCAGATGCTGATAGCAGGCATATGCAGTAGCTCATGTGTGTTCAATAAAAAAAGTAGAGATCATTCATCTTTGAGACAATTATTTTACATACAGGAGCTATGTTAGTTTGTTTCTCCATTGCTGTGGCAGAAGACTCTGACCAAGAACAACTTGGGAAGGAAAGGATCTGGTTCAGCTTACCACTCCCACATCACAATCCATCACTGAGGGAATTTAGGGCAGGAACTTGGAAGGAGGGCCTGAGGCAGAGGCCACAGAGGAATGGTGCTCACTGGCTTGCTTCCTCTGGCTTGCTCAGCTACCTTTCTTACATAGCTCAGGCCTCCATGCCCAGAGATGGTACTGCTCACAATGGGCTGGACATTCTTATGTCAATCACCATTTAAAAGAGTGCCCCACAGACGTGGCCAACAGGCCAATCTGATTGGGAAAATTCCTCAGTTAAAGTTCCTTCTTCCCAGGCAGCTTGAGTTTTCATCAAGTTGATAAAAACTAACCAATACAGGAACACACAACACTTGCTTATCATGGAAGAGCTGCTTTCATTCCCTCTCCTTGTCTCCCATTCCATTCTTTTATTTGTCCCAAAGAAATAGGATCACTTAAGTGCTCCCGTGGTGAAGCTGACCTTCTCAGGGAACAGATGAAAGTGACTCTACCAAAGAGTTCTCAACCACATTTCCTAATTCCACAAATCCAGAAGAAGCTACAAGCCTGCCTATGACCCCATTGCTACTTAATGGGAAAAGGACTAAAGACTAGGTTTTGTCCATTCTATTGGTCTCCCTTAGAAAAAGGGGGTGTCCCCTTGACTGCAGAATTTCCAGTTAGATGGAGAAAGGATCTGTATTACCATTCAGGCAGAATTAGGACCTTTCATTTCCTAACCAATTACTACCTTGATTCTGCTAGCTTTTGTCTGGGAAGGCAGCAGAACACTGTTTATAGTGAGAATGACTAATTTCATACACAGTTTAACTAGGTGGTTCAATCAAACTGTTCTTTCCTATGAAATTTGATGGTGGGAAATGATTACCATATAAAAAAGGTTTCACTCTGTTTGATTGAGTGATTTCTATAAAGCGTCTATAACATAATTCCATGGCTGTGAACGTTAATTTTGCAACAGCCAACTATAATTGGGTTCCGAGGCAGGAAAAACCAGCAGAGCCTTCTCTCCTACAGTTTGGCCTCTCTGGCATGAGGTTGGGTAGGGGAGGGGACAGAAGAGGAAGATGAAGAGGAAGGGGGTAGGAAGAGAGAAAGGGTGGAATTGCACTGGACAGCACAGATAAGAGTTTAACTTTCTGTTCTGAAATGCCTGCAATAAGAAAAAATTCATTGTGGTGATGATTCACTTCTGTGAGTAAGGGGGGAGCAGAAAGGTAGGCTTAGCTGGTTCTCAAGGTTTGTTCACAAGGGGAAACAATGGGTATCTTGGATCATTCAGTAAACCTTACTGCATAGAGATGATGGAGTTGCTATAGTATTTCTTCTTCCTATCTCTCCCTCAAAAGCCTTGGGTCTTACTAGTGGAGGGGCACGGCCCCAAATGGAGCTGAGACAGCTCTAGTATCTGCCATTAGCAAAACTAAAGGACAGATGGTAGATTCTGCATGAGCATTAGCCATAAGTAAACTGTGTCACCTTTCCTCTCTCTCCTGTCCTTCCAATATTGGCATAAGTCATAAGATGTTGAGGTACACATTCTAATTTATATATTTTCTCAAAGAGAGTAGTATAGAAGTGTTTGTTTTTTATTTGCATATAGAACAGGAAGGAAACCCAGGCTCAAATACAATTAGACTCAGCCATGTTCTTTCATAATGAACTCTAGAATTCTTTCCTCTTCCTGGCTGGTAATTTGTTCTCTTTGTTCTTCTGGGACAATAAAGCTTGGATTGAGGGTGAAGCCTGTTAAGGAAAGACTTTCAGGGCTCCTGGTTCTCAGCTATCCTCCTGACACTATTAGTAGGTCCATCACTAGAGGCTCATACCTATAAGGGTAAAATGAGTTTGGGTTTTAAGAACCAGTTTTTCAGTTGGGAAGATCCTTAAAAGAAGGAAACTTGTAAACTGTTTTGGAAAATTCTAAGTTCATAAGAAATGAAAGCAAGAGCCAAGTTTTAGTTCTATGGAGCTGGGAACTTGCACCTGGGAGGAAGCAGTAAGAAACAGAACAGCACCCATGTCGGAAGGTGATGCTGGTCAGTTCTGAGTGACTACCGGAACCAGTGAACTCTGCCCAGGACCCCCGTTACACATCCAGGTGAAGATAGGTACTGTGTGTGTGTCTGTGTGTGTGTGTGTGTGTGTGTGTGTGTGTGTGTGTTTTGACTTCTCTCCTAGATTCCCATCCAACTTTCCCTTCCTAGAATGACCAACCTTAGTGATTCATTTCTTTGTCTTTTCATTTTTAAGCAATGCAAGAAAAGACCCAGTCATCAGCTTCGGGCTTGGCTCCTCCTGGGCTCCAGAGCTCTCCTGCTGCAAACCAGAAGGTCTTTAAACCCTTCCAGCCCCTCCTTCCCCAGCCCTTCTATCTCTTTCATCTATTGTCATTGTTAGAAATGAATCATGTAAACAAACATTTTTTTTTAAATCTACAGTAGCCCTAATTGACTCATCTTGCTGCATTGTTATGGAGAAACAAGGGCAATTTCCTGTCAGTTATTGAGCTATTTAGCAATTATTTCTTATCATTAGTTTGCAAATTCAAACAGCATCAAATTCTGTTCACCAAGTTCTAAAGGCATGGCATCACAGGGCCCTCTTTGCAGAAGGCAGGCCCTGCTGCTTAGGTGCTGGCCTGTATCTCAGTCTCTTCCTCCCCCGCCGCCCAGGACTGCCAAGTCTGCAGCAGCTGGGGCAGGAAAGGTCAGCCCCCAGGGGAGAGCCTGCCTAATGGGTGTTTATCTCCCTGCGGTGCTCTCATTAGCTAATGGACTGAGCTGCTGCCCGCAGGAGTGACAGCCCCACTGTGAGTGTGGATTCTGCTTGTACATCTGCTACCCCTGGGACTGCATCACCTGGTAGGCCAGCGTCCACCAAATAGCAGGGAAACATGAAGATGTGTGGATCCCACGTGATCAACTGCTCACAGACTGCTTTCTCGCCATCATCAAGATCTCTTTCTCTGCATCTAAAGGCAAGTCTCCGGCTTCACTCATCCATGGCCAGGAGTACCATAGACACAGTCTCTGGTCCCGAGGCCCAGACTACAGATGAGCATCAGACTGAGGAGAAAACAACTTAAGGCTGTCATTTGGGATGCAGGAAGAGTTAAGCAATTCTCAACGAACTTTTTCCCATACTTGAGTATGAGTGGAATTGGGCTAGATGTGCCTAGAGAGGTCAGGCATTATGGAACACACAGTGTCAGTGACATCCCAGCGTCCTATTTTGCTACCTTGGTGATGGGGCTACTTGGAGCTCACAGTCTGATGGACCTTTCTGGTACAAGTTCTTCCTCCCCTATTCCCTGAGGTACTGAATGAAGCTTCCTGGTTAAATCGTAAGGTCCTGTTCTCGCCTTCCCAACACTGACTCTCAATGATGCAACGATGCACTTAGAACATCCAGAGACTGATAATGGAGGAGTTCATGGGGGACAAAAATGAGTTGTATATGGGGAGGGTAGTTCTCTGGTTTATGGTTTAGTTTTTCTCTCATTGTTGGTATGTATTTATGTTTTGCCAATACCGAGGACTGAAACTAGTGCCTCACACGTTAGTCAGGTCTTCTACACTGAGCTAAAGCCCCAGCTGTGAAATTTTTTCCTTCTGTTATTTATTGCTGTGTAATGTTACCCCAAATTTTGGCACCTTAGAAACTTGTAGTAACTTATAATGTGTCTTAGTGGGTGCTGTTGGATCGCCAGCCTTTCTGAACTGAGTTCCAGTCAATCTGTTGGCGGAAGTCACAGACTCATTTTTTTTATGTGTTTGAGTGTTTTGCCTGAATGTATACAGGAATACCAGGTGTATTCAGTGGCCATGGAAGCCAGAAGATGGCATTGGATCCCCTAGAACCAGAGTTACAGGTGGTTGTTGGCTGCCATATGGATGCTGGGAATTGAAACTAGGTTCTCCGTAAGAGCAGTCAGTGGTCTTAACTGCTGAGCCATCTCTCTAGCTGATCTGATTCCACTTTCAATAGGCATGGTGTGAGATGAGAAGGTGAGTTTGCAGATGACAGAAGGCCTTCAGAAATGGTAACTAAAGCTGTAGGAGCGACTGAAGTATCACCAGGACTGACCAATATCCATAGATTACAGCTCACAAACAATATTCATGGTCCACATAGAGAGCATTGAGAGATCAAACTGCAGAGTCCTGGGTGGTATCACTCAGACACTGTTAAAAGTGAAAGAGAAGAGAACCGTAGAGAAACCAGTGTTCAATAGTGAAGGGACTCTTCAGCAGTCCTCAGCACAGAAGGGGTTTTGTCACCAAAAGTCATGGATATCTATGTAAAATTTATGCCAGTTGTAATGAGAAGCTTCAAAGGTGTTCTCTAGCAAACCTACCTCCTGGTTTTTGTCCTCATGAGCGTGGACTGGATATAGTGACTTCCAACAAATACAAAGCAGCAAGGTTGGTAGAGATCATTTCTGGGAGTTTCAATCTTGGCCCCTCTCTGACTCTGAGTTGCTTTACAGAACTGATGTCTCTGGCTGACAAACCTGAATTTCATCATGAAAAAGGCATCCTGTCCCAACAGTATCTCAGAAACACAGCCCTGGCCATTACCATTAATAATCTTTTAGGAGAATCTAAGTCAGAGGTAGCCAGGTAAGTTTTGCTCACATTCCTGCTTCTCAGAAATTCTAACATAATGCATACATAGTGCTTTAAGCTAGGGCACGGAGAAGAGGTTTGTTACCAAGCAATAGATAACTAATGCACTAACTTAAGTACTCCCCTGTGAAAGAAGTGGAGTTCCTTTCCTATGGATCACTGGAGGCCAGAGCAGAACTCTTGGGAAACTCAAATTGAGTCACAAGGAACTTCTCTTACATCTGCCTCATACAGATCTGTAGAATAGCAGCTGATCAGAACCGAAACATGTAGAGCTATGGAAATATATTTTAATATCAAAGATATTGCTAAGTTTGGCCCATGGGCCACTGAACGCAGAGGGACTTAATTTGTTACAATTTAACAGCTTCAATATAAGGAAGGCCTGAATGAGCACAAGATATGAACTGAGGTTGAGAAATAGAGTCAAGATAGCTCAAGACTACACAGGAAACAGCCTCTTTAGTTTTTGCATAGATTCCATAGAGTCTCGAGTTAGAAGGTATTGTAAAGAAATCAATCCAAAATATCACCATCCTTTCACCTATGCTTTAATTATAGTGTGCGGTACACAGAACTAAACCTAATGATTGTTCTATGATGTCAATATTTAAGTAACAATCTATTATAACAGCCTGAATTTCTTGTCCAGCACAATCTTTTAACTATATTACATATCATCTCCAATCTCATGAGGAAGTACTGTTACTCTCACCCTGTAAATGAGGAAACCGAGGCATAGATACTTCAAATACTTGTACAAGAACCCAGGCAGTATAGAGCGGGGATTTAATGACAGACAACATCACTTTACAAAACCCTTACTGCTGGTACCACACTGATATTTTTGGGATGCCTCTTCATGGAATGGTTCAGGAAAGGGCTAATGGTTCTTCCTTAGCAAAAATCTTGAAATCAGAAAGCAAAGGATTCTGAGTCATCCAGAAACTACAAAGGGTCAAAAGAGAGATACCTGGGCACTTCGGATTACCCTTCCATGTCACCATCATGCTTATCCACTCAGCTCTGTGCTTTAGAAAGCTCATCTGTAACTATACCAACTTTGTCTTTCACCTCAGTTCCTGGTTAGATTTGGTGAACTGGAAGGGAAGCTGTGGGAATTCATTGCCAAACACAGGTGTGTGAATTCCAACAGGAATGTGGAGGAAAGTCCTTCATCTATCTCCTTATTCTGTTGTGGGTTGGTCGAATCTTCTGTGAAAGGTCAGCACCCCCGCTACTGTCCCTGTTGATAGAGGTCCCTTGTCCAGGTACTGGAGTGCACTCACTACCCTTAGCCCTGAAGTCTCAGCTGGTGGAGCTAGTCCCAATGGTCTATACTCCATTTTGTGCATCCTTCAACTTTGTCTGCATGTTTGTACATGGTCTTTGGTGAAACATACTTATTCTATTTGAATGTGTGAAACTGAGTAGAAGTTGGAATTTAGGAACCACATCCAGCAACCTTGATTGCCCAGAGCTTTGAGTGCGGGAAGATTTGAAAAGTAGCACTGTTTGCCATTGTATTACCTTCCCATGTTTTTCTTCAGTTTTGTAGCCAAGTTCTTGTGGAGAGAGGTACACAGGGCTTCAACAAGGCAAAAGGCTATGCCATTAGATGTGAATTGGAAAACAAAACAGATGACGAATGGTGCCCAAGTGGACAATCGCATTAGCTATTTAAAGATAGCTTCCAGACAGGCATGGGGACCCATAAATACAGAATGCAACAATTGTAGGATGCTTCCCTGGCTCTTTTGCTAGTGAAGACTATACACCAGATAATGCTATCATTATGACCAATTTCTCACAACTGTGTTCTCAATCGATGTGGCCCAGGGAAACCTAACATTATATACATTGATGTTGCTGAAAGTAATTGTTAATTTGTGTAATGTTCAGAAGCAAAATAGCTCCTTAAGGTATACTGATAATGGAAATGGGTTATGCAGAGCTGGCATGCTAGTCAAAATTTGGGGAACAAAAATAAACAATTTGAGAAGAAAGAAAATTTGACAGTTGGTACTTCTGGTAGTTAGGGAATTTAGATGCCTACCACTAACAATGACTCTCCACATGAGACCCTTATGAAGAAGAGTATTATTCATCAGCCCACTAATCACAAATTGGAGCACAGAAAAGCTAAAACATATGCTACCTATTCATGTTAAAAATTGGATGACTCGGGGCTGGAGAGATGGCCTAGCGGTTAAGAGCGCCGACCGCTCTTACAGAGGACCCGGGTTCAATCCCCAGCACCCACATGGCGGCTGAGAACCGTCTGAACCTCCAATTCCAGGAGAACTCCAGTTCCAGGGGAATCCGAGACCCTCTTCTGACCTCCGCGGCATTGCACGACACGGGTGCACACACTTGCATGCAGACAGTACATTCATACACATACAGAAAAAAAAAAAATTGGATGACTCACTCCCAATTTCAGCCATTAGCAGAAATGTTCTCTTCCCTTCTTAAATTCTGATGAAAGAAGACACAGGATGGTGATTCAACAGGTAAAGAGGCTTGCTGCAGAGCCTGATGACCTACTTTTGATCCCCAGAATCTACATGGTAGAGGAGGTGAGCCAGCTCCTGATGGTTGTCCTTTCACCTCCACACGTGCCAGGGCAGGTACACTCAATCTCCCCAAATCTCCTGAAACAATACTATGGCCTGGCTTGCTGTTTCTTCCTTCTTTTTAAATGTGTGGAGATAATTGAGGTGATCCAAGACTGTGCAATTCAGAAAGAGTAAGGTGAAAAAGAACAAGCCCTGGAAAGCAGTCAGGAGACTTGTGTCCATCTGGTTAAATGAAAATTAATTTACATTACTTAAGCTTATTTGGATTGCAATAATCTCTTTAAGCTCTAAACAATGAATATGAAGAACCTGAGGTCTGATCTTTGTAAATAACCACTTTTGTGCTTTAAGAAAAAATAATAAAAGAACCCATCTTTTAAAAAATCGTTACTAATAATGAGATAATCCTTTCAATACTGCCCTTTCCAGATTAATCTTCTTAAACTCATATTTTAGACATAGCGATATGCTAACCAAAGCATTAAAACTATTCTTTTGCCTAATGATCTAGGGTAAAAGATATCATATGGATAAGAATCACTGTAAAAACATCACAAAAGAGCCCTGCATTATGATAACGTTTAAAATAAAAATTTGAAATATAAAAGTTAATGTTACATACTTTTTAGTGATATACATAACCAAATAAAGATATGCATAAGACATAGAAGTCATAGCTCCAGAAAATGGTATCTCTGATTGGAGAAACAAATGGAATACAGGTTGAATATTATTTATCTGAAATGTTTGGGACAAAAAGTATTTTTGGATCTCAGATTTGTGGGGCCTTTTGGAATGCTTTCATATACACAATGAAATATTTTGGTGGGAATCTCATGGTGCAGGTCTGGGATGTATTTCTCCAGTGGGACCCAGCTTAGTATGAGCAATGAATGCCTCAGTACCTCCCCAATAAAAGTTTCATAGTGTAGAAATTTCCATTTGTAGTGTCGTGTGAATACTCAAAAAGTTTTAGATTTTTGTAGCATTTCAGATTTGGCACTAAAGTTTTGCATTTCTCTGCATCCTTTATGTGATCCATAATGGATGGATGGAATTATTTCAATCACAAATGGAATTTTGTTCTCTTTGGTTAGGTAGTGAGTACTCTGATGTAAATATTGATTTATTGATTAACAGTTCATATGTTTGAAATATTTACTTTCATGATAAAACCTGTGGAGAAAATGGGGATGAAGGGAACATATATAAAAACTATAAATCTATACATGGCGAACCTATAGCCAACATTCTGCTAACTGTAAAAAAACTCAAAGCATTCCTGTTAAAATCAGGAAGAAAGCCAGAGTGTTCACTCTCTTCATTCCTATTCATTAAAATGCTCCAAATCTTAGCTAGAACTATAAGGCAAGAGAAGAAAATAAAAGAAAGGCAAATAAGAAGTCAAACCACTGAAATTTTCATATAATATGATTTTAGTGCATGAAAGATCCTGAAGACTTTACCAGAAAACTTCTATAATTATTTTCAGCAAAGTGGCAGAATACAAAAATCAACACAAAAAATCCATAGCCTGCTTATATATAAAAGGCATGTTGAGAAAAAAAATGAGGGAAACAATCCTAGTCATAATAGTCTCAAAAACACCTTCAAATAATCTAGTCAAGGAAGTGAAAGACGTCTGCACTGAAAATGCTGCATGTCAGAAACAGTGCCAGACAGGAGAAACTTTCTTTTGAGGTGTTGGCCAGAGTAGTCTAAGAGATTCCCTAAATTACACAGGCTATTGCCATAGCCCTTGATTGCCTCCCAGAACCTAACCCAAAGGTAAGCCCCCTTTGCTGAAGATGGGACATATTTCAGAGACTTGTTCTTGTGCAATGGAACTGGATCTGATCTGGAAGCCACCACCCCTGAAGGCTAGCTCTCATAGCTTTGGGGAACTCTATGCAATCCATTAAGGGAGAACATCAATTGATGTTCTCAACATCAGCCTCAAGACCAAATACCATCTCAATGTCCAGCACAATATAGAACATCAGTGCAATAGCAGCACTTCTATTTTTTTGGGGGGGGGTGATCAAAGGCTAGCTAACTGGACATAAAGCCTACTCAATGGGAAGAAACTCATGTGTGGTGTTGTTAACATAGCTAGATGCACATGATTGGAGAGGTCATAGATTTTAGACAGTTGCCCAAGGTTGACACATCTCTAGGCTAAGGTAACATTTCACTTACTACAAAAGAAGTATCCTTATATTTAAATACAAATATCTCAGATACCACTCAGAAGAGAATCTTCTTTTGCACCAGACAAGAATAGCACTAAGTTCTACAACTGGACACACAAAAACATGGTATGTGAATTGCTCATGTCTAGGCAGCATATCTACAATGTAGCCTCTATACCTAAGCCCCAAGCATCATAGCACAAGGACCCAAGGAGGCAGTAAATACCTCATAACTCTCGTTAAGGAAGCTCTTCCACACAACAGGAGACCAGGAACTCAAAAGGGCCTGAAAGGCCAAACTGTGAAGATTAGGAGTCTACAGAGTGTGGTTCCATGAACAAGCTGCCTATATTTAGCTTAACCCACACGGGGCTCAGGGAACATTACAGAAGAGGGGGTGGAAAGATTGTAAAATCCAGGGAGGTGATGCAAGACCAAATGGAAATGGATCCTGTGAGCTGAGCTCCTGGGACCTAGTTCATAGGAGCCTACAGCATTGGCATCAGCACACACAAGACCCATGCAAGCTTAGCTGGACAAAAACCCAGCACAGAACTGCAGAAATGAGTAGCAAAGCCCAACCTCCAACCTTGGCTGAAGAAATATTAGTAGAAGTTGGCAGTTGGGTGAGGAAGACCTGGCCTCTTTAGAAAACAGACTCTGGATAAGCTGACTAGAGCTCAGAGGATGACCTGGCACTGGGGAGTGGGCAGGGAGAGTAATTTGGCACAATGGACCCTAGCACAAAGGACAGAAGGTGTGAACTCAGTGGGGGGGGGCTGCTGCAGGAGGGTGCCAAGGGAGAAATGGGTATAATGTTAAGACTGACAAATTATGTATGAAACATAAAAATTTCAATAAAAACCCAAGGAAAATTACTTCAAACATATTAACAAAAAAGAAAATATTAAAGCTTGGAAGACCTCCCATGCCCATGGATTGGAATAATATCATGAGACTAACCATCCCACAAATTCAAAACAATCTCAGTCAAAATTCCCATTCTTTTCTTCACAGAAATAGAAAGAAATCTTAAAAGTTTATATGGAAGGTCAGTGGGCTAGAATAGAAGACTCAGAAATAAGTCTATCCAGCTATAGCTTTCTGATTTTTATAAAGATGACAAAAATAAACACTGGAGAAAAGACAGACTCTTCAACAAATGGTGCTGGTCAAACTGGGTATCTACAAGTACAGGAGGAACAAAGCTAGATCCATATCTCTCACCCTGCACAAAAATCAACTCCAAATAGATCAAGGATCTCAGTGTAAGACCTGAAATTGTGAAATTGTTGAGTAAAAATTGGGTGTATACTTCAAGATGTATCTCTAGGTAAAGACTCTGAACAGTGTGGGGGTCGTAGAGAGGTGGTTGGCAAAGACCACCCTCTCCAGTTTCCTCGCCACTGAAGATCTTCACTCTGTCAGCCCAAGACGGAGTGGGGCTGGGGATAGTAAGTGCGCTGCCGAACCAAAAGCAACCATGGCAGGGAGTCGAGTCAGGGTGTTACAGCTCAAAAACTCTCTTTATTGCAGGTTCACAGAGGCTTATAAGCCGTGCCAGCTTCCCTACTCGGGTATGTGTCTCTCCCTAAGTGGTCCTTTTAGGCGGCTTAATTTACAAGTCCCTAATTAATCCAATCCCTTCTCTTCCTAGTATAGTCCCTAATTATCATGTTAGTATGCGGAAACTAGCCTCCCTTGCTCGATGGGCGGGGGTGAGTTTGAGAAACTCTAGCACAGGCTTCCTTTTGTCCTACAGGCCTATCTTCTCGGCTATTCCATGCCATCAGAACAGGACCCTAGTAGTTCAGGAAATATGACCAGCAATTGACACTATGGATTTATGGATTAAAAAAATGCTTTTGTACATCTAAACAAATGTTCAATTGAGTGAATACACAGCCTACAGAATGAGAGAAAACCTTTGTCAACTAGGCATCTGACAGAGGATTAATATCTAAAACACAAAGTTTGAAAAGCTAATTGTCAAGAAAATAAATACCCCAATAAAAAAAGTAGGCTATAGAAAAAAAAAGGCTAAATAAAAATGATCAGAACCTAGAGCCTCACCCACTGACTCACCACTGTGTGGACTAACACACAGTGTATGAAGATTAGGAGAGAGAGAAGGGTAGAATATATGAAGCAATAGGGGAAGCCATAACAAACGTGATAAACTCAACAAACTTCAAACTTGATGAACTTGAAATGGCCCACCACAGGGTTCATTACAATAAAATTCTTGAAACTAAATACAAAAAGAGAATCTTGGATGAATAAAGAGAAAACAACAGTTCATATATAATTTTCAGAAAATTATCAACCAATTCTTATCAGAGATTTTGGAGGCCCAAAGGTAGCAAGGTGATACACGCAAAGTGCTTAAGTAAAGAAAATCATTAATGATTGCTTCCCTAAAAAAAACTCTTAAAATGAGGAAGAAAGTAAAACATTTTGAAATAAAACTAGAAAAGTATACATAGATTTAGTCTGAAATTTTTCAAAAGAAGTCCTTCAAATTGGAATGAAAACAAGTTCAATTGTACAAATAATTAATTTCCAGAGTATACAAGCTACTCAAAAAACAAAGAAGAAAGAAAACAAATGAATCATTCAAAAGATGAAGCAAAGAACTTAATAGAGACTTCACAGAGGAGGAACTAGAGATGGCTGAGAAACATCTTAAAAACTGTTCAACTTCACTAATAATTAGGGAAATGCGATTTAAGACCTATATCATCTCACTCCAATACAACTGGCTAGGATCAAGAAAACAAACGGTATCAAGTGCTGGAGAGGTTGTGGGGAAAGAGGAACACTCATCCACTGCTGGTGGGAATGTAAACTTGTACAGACACTATGGAAAGCAGTGTGGAGAACCCTTAGAAGACTCAAAATGAGCTTGCCATTTGACCCGGTCATACCACTCCTGGGTATATACCCACAAGACTCATCTTACTGCAGAAATACATGCACAGCTATGTTTATTGCAGCTCTGTTCACAGTAGCAAAAAGCTGAAACCAACCCAAATGCCCCTCAACTGATGAGTGGATAGAGAAAATGTGGTACATGTACACAATGGAGTTCTACGCAGCAGTAAAGAAAGACAACATCATGAACTTTGCAGGTAAATGGATGGAGCTAGAAGACATTATATTAAGTGAAGTAACACAGTCCCAGAAAAACAAATGGTGAATGGTATCCCTCATCTGTGGATGCTAGCATCAATAACCCAGTTATAAATATTTCTTGTGGAGAGGGATGCATATTAAAAGAACAACAACAGAAAGACTGCATCAGAAAACTGACTGAAATGGTGAATCGGGAGGGGTGGGAGGGGTGGGAGAGGGACACGGGTGTATATTCGATTAATGCATATTTAATTGATGTGAGTTCAACAAGTTGCCCAGTCCAGTGTTGCCCAGACTCTGTCTACAGGTTACATGGTGTTTTAGGACTTAGTAAAAGTAAATATGTGTATATTAAACAACATTGGTTTAAAGGTTCTGATAAAAATGGTAATGAACCTGAGTTAATTGGAAAAAAAAAAACTGAAAGCCGTATTATAAATTGAAAATATTTGGTAAAGTTAAATAAAAACAAACAAAATAGCTATCATGATTGTAATTTTGATTCTTAATTTACATATTTAAATTCTGTGTGATTTAAAAGGGAGATGTTTCGAAAACAATTTTAAGTCTATATTTATTGATACAACCTGTAATGTCGGTGACAGGAAGAGGTATAACACAACTATATATGAGTAGAGTTCTGTAAGCTATTAAAGTTAAATTAGTACAAATTCAAATTAGATTATCCTAACTTTGGAAGGTTAAATTTAATCTCTATGGAAATTACAATGAAAATATCTAAAGAATTCAAAAATGAATTTAAAAGTCTCATCATAAAAATAAACATGAAGGAAGGAGGCTCAGAACAAAGTCTAAAATTCTTCATGACAAATAGCAAAAGTTATACCTTCTTTATCTCTAATTACCTCAGTTACAAATGGATTAATTTGTGTAATAAAATGACAGTGGTTGGAAGAATGGTTAAGAGATCCAACTATATTCCTTCTATAAGAAACTGACTTAGATCCAAAGGTTGCAAGTGAAAGGATGAAAAAACTATTCCATACAAATGATATAGAGAGCTGGTGTGATATAGAGAACTGCACTGATGTGAAGTGAAATAAATCATGAATCTACTAGGATGGCAAGGGATGAAGAAGGACACTCTATAAGAACCAAAGTTTTAACCCTGCAGGATGATGTCACAGACTAAACATTTATATGCCTACTAACATGATGTAGAAAACCCAGATCCCTCCTGGGAATTTTATTTTATTTTATTTTTTAATTAATATTTTTATTGATGTTTTATGTATTTCATACATCATTTTTCATTTCTGCTCAGGGAAATTCCCCTATCCCTTCCCCCCACCCCACCCCAATCCATCCCAGGTCATGTACTCTATCATAACTGTCCTGCATCTTTCTCGGTCTTTTTTTATGCTTAGGAAATCACATTTTCCTCTGTTAATTTCAGTTATTCTAAAATATGGATACATACTCTCCACCCATATACAGTAATTACAGAGTCTGAAAATAATTGGTGGGTGGATTCTAGAGCCCACTGAGGGATTCACATTATGACAACATAGTTGTTTACAGAAACACTTACAGTGGTTTCTCAAGTGCTAAGTCATGAAACTACCTCATATATAGAAATTTTCCTTGATGTATATGCAAAAGAATTGAAAGTACAGCTCACATATTATATACCAATTTTGACTGTAGCATTATTCATAGTTGCTAAGAAGTAGAAATAGCTCAGGAATCTATCCACAAGCAAGAATAAACAAAATGTACAATAGGTAATATTTGGCCACCTAAAAAGAGAGAAACTTTGATATAGACTACATGAATGAACCTTGGAAATATGCTAAACAAAATAAGATAGACACAGAATGATATGCATGTACCTTTCCATTTATATAAAAGGAAAATAGACTGTATAAATCCAGAGAGAATGTAGAATAAACCACGATGGAGTTTGGGGGAAATGCAGTTAGGCAAACAGTTTTTGTTGAATACAATGAATGAATGAAAAATTTCTGTTATGTAGATAGTAGTGATGGTTACCCAAGATCATAAATATATTTAATGCCACCAAATAATTCACTTGTGTGTGGTTAAAATGATACATTGTATGGTATGTATTTTTATCTCAATACTCTGGAGATCTGCAATAGAAGAGGTGGAATGGCAATATATGCAATATACTCACGACAAGGGAAACAAAAGGCTGCTGCAGTTTGAGGAAGAGTTATAATTACTTAGAAAACACAAGTCTCCACTTCCATCCTTGTCCAGGTTTTGGCAGCATGTGTACAAATACACATCATCTTAATGTGAATCCATCAGCAATCCAGTCAGTGAATTGCAGACTCTATGCTGCAAGGAGCTAGTAATATGTCTGTATACAGACTCAAAGACAGAGAACACCCATGATAAATTGATTGGCTTTTGATACAAAAGTCTATTTTGTTTTAGAATAGAAAGTCTTACCCCAATTCCTAGGCAAATTACCAGAAGGCAGAGGATTGGTAGAAGATCAACTGGAAGGAGTACATTATAAAGCTATTAGAATTTTGTTTTGGACTCAGGAATGCCTTGCATCTCTGCCAATTTACTGCCACATCTGTAGAATTTAGCACAGAATTCTCACCACTCAGATAACATCTATTGAAGGAAGAAATGACTCACAGTAGAGGCTGGGGATATGGCTAAGGGGATGAGAGCATTTGCTCTGCAAGCATGAGAAACCTGAATTCAAATCTCCATTATCAACATAAACAGATTGACATTCTGTTCATGTCTGTCATGCCAGCATTGGAGGAAGGAGGAAAGACAGGTAGATCCTGAGAGCTCACTAGACAATGAGTTTTGCCAAAAGAGTGAGCTTTGATTCAGTGAGACAGTGTGCCTTATGATAATAAGGCAGAAATTGATAGAGGAAGACACCTGATGCTCTGTTCTGGCCTGTTGGCACTCCCATTGGTCTGCCCATCCACACTTAGGCATGTAACACACACACACAAACACACACACACACACACACACACACATCCCTCAAAGAAATGGCTCACAATTTGAGCATTTGAACACCAATTGTAGCATACTTAAGTCCCTATTGATAATGTGTGCTTCTCTCATGTGCATCTGTGACTTTCTTGTGTGTGCGTGTGTCTCTCTGTATGTATGAATGTGTGTTCACTAACTTCCCAGTGTGGCTTGGAATATTTTTAGCAATATAGTGAGTTTAATTTTCAAATATTTTTATTGATCTTTTTAGGATTCCTACAGCAGTTCTTAATCATATTTAGACCTGCTCCCAACCCACGCCTCCCCTCTGGCCCTCATGGATTCAGCCATATGTGTTAAGTCCCATTCAGTCAAGCATTTGTATCTAGACGTCCTTTGGTGCAAGGTTATCCACTGGAGTCTTAACAGCCTATCTAGAGATCTTAAGGAAGGTCTATTGTCCCTCTCCCAGCAGTGATCAGTCTCCAACAGCTCCCAGGACAGGGCCAGCCCACCACCCATTTCCCTCCTACCACTCTGGATCCTTATCTAACTGAGTTGGCATGGGTCTTCTGCTTGATGTCACAATTGCCAAAAGTTCACACCAGCAGTGTGGCCTGAAAGCCTCTGTTTCCTTATGTTCGTGGACCAATCTTGGTTCTTACAATCTTTCCCTCCCCTTTTCTGCAATAGTCCCTGAGCCATGGGTGGGTGAGGTTTAATGTAGGAGTCTTATCCAAGACACACACCTGAAGTCTCTTATTCTCTAAAACTTGGCCAGTTGTGGCCTTCTATGTGCATCACTCTGTCGTATACTGAAGCTTTACTGGGGAGAGCTGAGGGATGCACTAGTATTCTCTCTACCCCTGTTCCACTGTGTTCCAGGAGCCTTAGGTGTAGATGTGTCACCTAGGGCAGCAGTTGTGGAACTCAGCAGTAGCCTCCATCTTTTGCAAAATTAAGCTTCTTCGATGAGTGGTATATGGTATACTTGTCAGGGAAGAAGGCTGGTCTCAGGAGACCAAGGCAAATAGGAGGTTGGAACAGCCAGGGTAGAAGGCTGGTCTCAGGAGTCCAAAGTCAAAATGGGGGTGGGGACAGCCTGAGAAGGGTGGAAAAAACTAGTCTGGAAAGCTGAACTGATCTGAGTGCAGGGGATCAGGATGCAGTGGGCAAGTCTACACTAAGAGGGTAGGGTAGTCCAGAGGTCAGGGACACAAAGAGGAGCAGTGGGCTGTGCCCAAGCCAGGAGGATGTGGGCAGCTTGGGAACTTTTCCAGATGCAACATTAGAGTGAAGTTCTGTCAAAATTGATTGGTTTAGATCAATAATAACTGGACTTTGTTCCTTATGTAAGCAACAACAGTACTAAACTGTCAATTACTGTTTATATTGATCCAGCACAAGATCCTTTAATGCATTTAAATTTTAATAATTTTATTTTAGTGTAGATTAAAATCAATCTTTAAACAATATTTAAGCAAAAGTATTAATCTGTGATCGTGCCTGTATATAAGTATTAATGCAATAATACTAAGTATTAACGATCTGGAAGAGAAAGGAGAGAATGGGGAATGCTTATATAATGAATGAATATAATTCTATTCTGCTTTTAAAACTGAAATCCAATTCTATTCTACTTTTACAACTGAAGTCCAGGGGCTGGATTAGATGGCCTAGGTTAAGAGTGCCGATCGCTCTTGCAGAGGACCCAGGTTTGATTCCTAGCACCCACATAGTGGCTGAGAACCGTCTTTGACTCCAGTTCCAGGGGAATCCGATGCCTTCTTCTGACCTCCAAGGCATTGCACAACTCGGGTGCACAGACCTACATGCAGACGGTACATTCAGACACATACAAAAAGAAATAAAAAAAAAAAACCTGAAGTCCATCTCAACCATGAGAATGATACACTCTATCACCGTAACAACACTCTTATTCCCGCTTCTTTTCTATAACCCATGTTCTAAACTTTAAGAGTGAAAAGGTTTTTTTGTTTTTTTTAATTTATTTTTTATGTGTATGAATGTACTGTCTGCATGTAGGTCTGTGCACCCGTGTCGTGCAATGCTGCAGAGGTCAGTAGAGGGTGTTGGATTCCCCTGGAACTGGAGTCAAAGATGGTTCTCAGCTGCCATGTGGGTGCTGGGGATCAAACCCCGGTCCTCTGCAAGAGCAGTTGGCACTCTTAACTGCTAGGCCATATCTCCAGCCCCGAGAGTGAAAAGTTTTAAACTAAAATTTAGAATGCAAGAGATTTCTGTATAAACGGAAGGGACAGGTAAGTTCACACAAACAAGCTTGTACATTGGCAAGCTGACATGTGCAAATATAGATACCATCTAAACAGGGTGATGTAGAGAGAGTCATGTCAACGCTGCTGAATTATTTATCTGCTGTTCTGCAGACTGAACTCTATCAGGTAACGATCTGTAATTATTAATAAATAATTTAAGCTTTAATAGTTCTGAAATGAAAGGCTTAATTGCATCACAACATAATTAATGAAATTTGCTGCTAAGTTTAAAATGAGAAAATCTCTCTGCAATTCCTTTTCCTACTTTTTGCCCTAAATGCCAATAACTAAAAGGATAAATACTGTGTTCAAACTCTGTGGTGTGTGCATGTGTGTCTCTGTGTGTGTTGTGTTGTAGAGGTTTAAGCGAAGGGTGGGTGTGTGTTTGTTCTGCAATTCTTGCTGTTCAAGGTATTTTAGGAAGTAATACAATAGGCTTGGCCAACCCATCTCTGACACTAGTCCTCTTGTTGCAATACTGTTCTCAGTAAATACAGAACTATTATCCACAGACATTGGTGCACATGCACAGGGAGTAGAGGCCATGAGAAGAAGAAAGGGGGTGTGCTCACAAACCTGAGGTGAATTTCTGGCCCTTTGGGAGTTATTACCTCATAGGTTAACAACAGTTTTAATAGGGCAAAATATCCTCAGATTTATAAATTTGTTAGTGAAAGAGAAAATGTCAGAAACCAGGGTCATAAGGCAAAGATCAATATATTAGTTATTTGTTTCAATGACAAAAATATCTGATAGATATTTGGACTCATTTCAAGAGGACACAGTCTATCATGGGGCGGAGGCAAAGCAGCTGGGGGCACCACCTCTAGTGATGGATGCAGGAGGCAGGAGTTCCACATGCCCTGGTGGATCGGGAAACAGGCTCAGGCTCAAACCAGAAGCAAATCTAACTTCCAAGGCTCAACCCCCACCGCCATGATCCACTTCTTCAAGTTTGGTTTCTTATCTCGAAAGTTCCACAGCTTCTTAAAACTGTGACATCGGCTGGGTGCCTGGTGTTTATGTATTTATGAGCCTGCGTGGGGGCATTTCAGATTCAACAATCAGCAAATATGAAAGCGAAGTTCTGCAGATTTCAATAGCTCATGGGGCTGACCAAGTACCTGGTCTATTAGCTGTGTCACAATGAGACCTATTGTGGGTCACAGAAGTCTGAAAATGCTTGCATTCTACCCTAGTGTCTCAGATTTCTCTAACTTCTTTTCTGCGAGTCCAGGCTGCTTCATCTTGGTTACTTTGGGCTCCCAAATCATACAGAGTCTTAGCCCTGGAAAGTTTTACAGGAGGCCCAAAGCGTACAGACTAGGATGGAGTGTGCTTCTCACTGTGACATTCCTGGAGAGGTGAGCAGCAGAGGAAATGGGGCTGCTCAAACACAGACTGGAGAGCAAGGATTCAACAAGATGGAGATGAAACAAATATGTGAAGGACAAGAGGGATGGCCTGTATGATGAGTCACCCATATTGACTAAGGTCTGTGTCAGGTGACGTTCTAGTTATACATATATATACATCAGTAATCCCGTGAAAGAAATTCTGTCACTGTCATTAGTCCCATTTCACAGAAAAGGAAACTGAGGCACAAGACATTGAAATGATTTGCTCAGAGACACTGCACTGGAACTCGTTTGCCATGGTTGTATATTTGGTTAACTTTTGTGCTCTTTTGAGTTACGTTACCCAGGAGGAAGTAAAAGCTGACATTAGGGATCCTAAGAAATCTGTCCAAGGCCAAATACTCGGCAACTTTATCAAAAGGCTCTTGGACTTTGGGTTCTTCTCTCTAGTAGTGATATTCACCCTCCTTCTCTGATATTAGCAGGAAGAACTTAATTATGCAGCTTTATGTTGTATTAGCTTGAGCCTATATTAGCTGATGGGTTGTGAGTAGGTGTGACTTGGGTGAAGGATTAAAAGATGTTTCTGTGGTTGGGCCTACTCCTTACACTGCCTTCTCCCTGAGTAGACACACCTCAGGGATGACAAAGTCTAAAGACCTTCCAAGATATGTAGAGCAGGCCTGGAGCAATCCTTCCCCTGCTGCCAGAGTGAGCGAAGCACCAAGCAAGTTGAGCTGAATCTGCAGCTGAAAAGAGCTACCAGCTGACCTGCAGACCACTGAGCACAGAAACCCAACCTTATTGTTATATGCCACTGAGATTGGATGGTTGTTTGTTATGTAGCATTATTGTGATAACAGCTGACTAATACTGAGCTTCCATCCTGCCCTCAGGCATTCTAAGAGATGGACACTCGATTCCTTTCATTATTACTTAGAGTGTTATGCCAAAGTAGCTTCAAGACAAGTTCTTAAGCCTTTATTCCAACCAGATGGCTCCCCTCTGGCTGCAGTGTAGAAATTCTGAAACAATCTCAGCATAGTTAGCAGTTAGTACATCTGTGATGTAAATCCATCTTTTGGAATCAGAACCTTAGACTTCAGCCACTGAATTCCAGGGCCTATCAAATATGAATGAGCCTATGCCTGAGTCCCCAACTGCAAGTGCCTGCCAGTGGCTGCAGGCAGTGGCCTCTGCCTTCGGATTCATCCATTCTGCCTCTGCTTACTGTTCTTTCTTTGATTTATTATTTCACTGAGAATCTGGGTTTGGGTCCACGCCAGGCACTGTGGGTCACACAACAATGGTTTGGAACAAACTAGGACTCTTCAGATATTGCAAGAGTCCTGAAGACCTGTCACAATGGAGATCTAGCAAGAACCAAAGATCCAAGAGGTGGAATTCAGTGGCCAGAAGATATAAAGATGACAGGTGTGGATTGTTCCCACAGCTCTGGGAACTGCTACATTCCCCGGTGGCCTGCCCAGAGGGGACTGGTTTGGCCAAGGTAGAGGCAAGAGTGCATTCAAGAGACCACCGTATGGCAAAAATCTTACCAACCTGCGTTTTCAAACTGTCTACTTCACACAGGCTGCTGACAGAGGCTGATCTGAGTGAGCCAGACTGTCTCTAGAGATGCCTTCCTGTCCCATCTGGTCACGTGCAGTCTAAATAAGCCACTGCCTTAGTTATGGCTGAGATTATTTTCTCACATTCCCATCCCTTTTATATTGATATTTATAATGCAGTACTCAATCATTTTAATTCAAGCTTTTAGTGCTAAAAGGTAGGGGCTAGTGAATTTCTCTTCTTCTGTCCAGTCAGAAGCACATTTCCTTTCCTCTTCTTCCCATTCATCAATTATTACTATTATTATAATGAAAAGAAAATGGTATGTGAGCCTAATATTATAATATTTAATTTAAGGTATGCTTTCGAAATGTAGAATACCTTACCCATAGGATTTATTTACTATCCATGGTTTGTATAATATAAGGTACTAGAGGGAAGATGGGATTTTTCTAGATGACCCTAAGAATGGATTGGGTTTAGAATTTATTTCCTCTAGATTCTTGAAGATACCAAGGTTCAAGGAATACAGTTACTGCTTCTTAGACCCTAATTAATTGTGATTGCTTACATGAACACATAAAACCCTTTCATTGGTCTATCAGAACTGATCACTGAGAAATTCTGACCCAAGCCTCTCTGGTCTAGAGTCAAGACCTACTTTTCACAGAATGCTTATAGGTGGTATGATGGTTCATGTGGAGTTTTAACTTGTTTGGTTAGTAAAAGTCTAGGAGATTATTAAAGCATACTTATCGGTATGTCTTAGGGTATTTCCCTTTTTTTATTAATTTTATTTATTTCTGTATGTGCATGAATGTACTGTCTGCATGCAAGTCTGTGCACCTGTGTCGTGCAATGCCGCGGAGTTCAGAAGTGGGTCTCGGATTCCCCTGGAACTGGAGTTCTCCTGGAATTGGAGCTTCAGACGGTTCTCAGCTGCCATGTGGGTGCTGGGGATCAAACCCGGGTCCTCTGTAAGAGCGGTCAGCGCTCTTACCCGCTAGGCCATCTCTCCAGCCCCTGTCTTAGGGTATTTCCAGAGATGATTAAATAAGGATGGCTGCTGTGTGATCAATGGTATAATCTATCTATGGATGCATGACATGACAGTATAATTGGAAGGCAGTGAAGGCAGGACATGGGGCCCAGCTGAGCTGGAGGAAGTGGGAGACCTGGGGAACTCCCTGGTTGTTTTCAACTCTGGTGTCCCCTTTATGTCCTTTCTGCTTTCTGGCTGCTGGGGGTTGAACTGCTCTCCTATGACAAAGCATTCCTGCCACAATAAACTGACACCTCTAAAACCAGGACTCAAAAAAAGTCTTTCTTTCAAGAAGTTGTTTCTACCAGGTATTTGATCACTGAGATGGTAACAGTAAGGATGGGAGAGTGTCTGGTAGAGGTAATGTGAGACTTAGGAGCCTGGGTACCAAGCAGAAAAGCTGGGCTTCTTTTGTATCTATGATGTTTATGAGTGTTGGGAAACTTAGGCAACTTCTCTGAATCTTATATTTTTCAAAATGACAAAATGACATGGACCTCACAGGGTAGTTCTGAGTTTTAAAATAACTTGTTTAAAATCTTTCACGTAGTGCCTGGCATATGGTAAGATTCCAATAGGTGCAGTTGCTTGTAGATTAGGTAACACACACAAAGGAGGATGACCAGAATGATAGAGAGGTATAAATTATGTCTTAAAGACAAATGGCTTTTATTTATAACTAGCTTCAAGATAATATAGAAGGGTAACCAACTAGCTATTAAGAATTTTTGGAACTATTCTGTACAAAGAGATTAAAGTTATCCTCTAGGATCCAGAGGCCAGAATTGATGCACCCAGATTTCATCAAGCTACTCCAAGTTCAAAGCTTCAAAAATTGTCCATACCTTGTGGGATTCAGTTCAAGCATGTTCTGTTGTTTCCCTCCTACAATAGTTCCCAAATGCTATTCATAGGAATTCCATTTATGAACTTAGTATGTGTGAGTCAAATGGAACTATTTACGTAAACCTCTTATGGTTTCTCTTCCCATATCATTAACCATTCTATTCTCCCTTCATAATAATCTCTAATTATCTTGAACTTAATGCTCCATCCAAATCTCTGAACAGTACAATTCACAGTAATCTTGTTCTCTAACATTTATGCTTTTATGGTTCTTAGACCTTTATATCTTGGTTAATTTTAGTTCCACACATCTCCCACTAGATTATAACAATGTAAAGACAGGCTCCTTCAGGAAGGGCCTGACTCCTTCCTTTCCGGCTCCCAGATAGGGCACACAGCACCCTAGTAACTATGAAAATTACTGGTTAAAAAAAAAAGAAAATTACTGGTTAAAGACACACACACACACACACACACACACACACACACACAATTTCGCCTTCATTCATTGACCTGGACAGGTACCTTGGACCTACCCCTCTCCTAAGAAGTAATACTAAGGAAACGAGCTGCTGGACTTGATGTGGACTTATGGAACTAGCTTACTGAGTTCCTTCCCATAGTCACCCTGTCTGGTTCTCAAGCCCACTTCTTAGTTTTAGCTGAGGACTTGATCCACATATTTCTCTATTTGTGGTCATCAGAGCAGAGCTATGCTTTATTCTCTTGTGTACCTAGATATCCAACCCAATTCATGGGTCAGGCTTAGATCTGAGCAGACACCGCTTGCCCTATGCCCTGTCATCCACCTTCATACCCATCTCCCCACAAACCGCACAAGAAGGGAATGAAACAGAAGAGGGCAGGAAATGTTGAATTACTTTTTCTTCCTTAGTGAAGAGTTACCTCCTTAAAGAATGGCTGATATATTTGGATATGTCCATATTCTTTGCATGTATGTAGCACGGTTTGATTGGAGGGTGTTCTGTATCATAGGACTACTGTGATTATTAAGCGACACAATCAATGGAAAATAGCTTTTGCAATGATAGAAAAATTCGAGTCATGTTAATTCTCCTCAGTGTGTTTCTTAGTGAGCACTTAAGAATAATCTCCTGCATGAATGAACTAGGGACTACTGACTGAAATGAACCAGAGCCAGTGGTTAGAAGTTACATGATGGCAGTTCAATACTGGGAGATCTTCCAAAACCAAAAATTATCCCAAGAGGAGGAGGCTGTCATGAAGTAATGAATTAGTGTGTTAGAGGTGCACAGAAGAGGCCAGACTGTCCCCTGTCAGCAGTGCTGGGGCACCCAGCCTCTTCTTTTGGTGTTTTGTTTATTTGTTTAATATTTTATTTTTTATATTATGTGTATGAGTGTATTTCTTACATGTGTGTAAGTGCACCTGTGTCATACAATGCTTGTGGAGATCAGAAGAAGGCATCGGAATCCCCTGGACCTGGAGTTATAGACAGCAGTTAGCCACCATATGGGTGCTGGGTCCTCTGTAAGAGCAACCAGTGATCTACTCTTAACCATTGATCCATCTCTCCATCCCCCTGTTTGTTTTGTTTTTGAGACAGGGTCTCCCTTTTGCTAGCCTAGAACTCACTATGTAGACCAGGCTGGCCTTAATATCATACAGATCCATCTGCCACTAGTTTCTGAGGGCTGGGACTAAAAGCATGCACCACCCTGCCAAGCATTCAACCATTTTTGAGAGTCACATTGTTATGATGTTCCACTTAAATTTGGAGAAGAGCCTGCATCATCAGGGACAATTTGTCTCATCTACAAAGACTCCCCACCCAGAGCCATAACTTTCATGTACCCATCCGTATTAGCTCTTTTATTTGTGTCTAGGACAAAAAATCCAACTTGAGTAAAGAGGATGTATTTCAGCTCAGGGTGTGAGGCTACAGTCCATCATGGCAAGTACTTCATGATGGCAGGAGCTCGAGGCAGCTGCTCACCTCCCACTGCTGTTAGGAAACAGGGACAGATGCTGCCACTCCCCTGGCTTTCTCCTTTGTCTTCACTCCACCAAGGAAAAGTGTTGCCTACCCTCAGGGTGAGTCTTACTACCTCAGTTAACCTAATCTAGAAATTCCCTCCCAGCCAGGCCCAGAGGCTTGTTTCTATGGTGATTCTATGGCCCACTGTGAGGTGACAAGCATACATATAACCGCCCCCCCATATCATTTACTGATCTTAAACTTTTAATTGTAGCCAAACCAAGGTACTGTTTTCTAAAAAAAAAAGTGGTATCTTATGTTCTGTGCTTTAGCTGCTCTCTGATAAGCCTTCCTTTTTGCCTGTCATCAATCTTAATAACCCAATACTGAATTCCTAGCGAAAGTTCAATCTCCTCAGTGAGGCCTTCTTGAATTTTTCAGGTCTTGTACTTTTCAGCTTGTTATCTTCTGAATAAATAGTGACCACTCCCAAGCATTCATATGTTAGAACCTAATATCTAGTGTGATGTATTAGGAGGTGAAGAACTTGGGTGGTGATTAGATCACGAGGGTTTCGGTTTCATGAATGGAATTACCCTCTTATGAATGTGATTCACAAACCTCCCTTGCCTTTGCAGTCATGAGTAAGTAGCTAGCAGGTGCTGTATTCCAACAGAGCAAAGCCTCATTGGACAGCAAATCTGCTGGTACCTTGACTGTGTGCTTTGCAGCCTCTAGAACTGTAATAAAATTTTATTGCTTATAAATTACTATAAGGTATTTTGCTTTAACTAACAAACGAATAGACTAGAACTAAGATAAAAACTTTATTGTATTCTGTCCCCCAAATCCATCATTGGATGAGTTCTCAACCACTCCATCACCACATCCAATCCCACCGGCCACACTTATCACATGCCTGAATTATCACAATGCTTCTGAGCAGTCTTCTGGTTCTCCTCCTGCTTCCTGTGGCCGTCATCAATATACAGAATGATCTTTACAGAATTGAAAATGTAGGACTTTTTTTCCTCTGATCTCTGCAACTGTTTGCTATTTTCCTGGAGTAAAAGCCAAAATCTTTCTGGTTGCCTGCAAAAACCCCATATGACCTGGCTTCCAGTTATCTTTGGGGCCTTTGTTCCTACTGTGCCCTACTTTAACTTTACCAGCCTACTAGCAGACCATTCCTTAAAACCTGTACTAGCTATCCTCTCTAAGTGAGGTAGACGTTCTGATGCAAACCATCAGAACCACAGTCTCCACTTCTTTCAAATCTAAAATAATACTCACTTAAGATCTGCCCAACTCCCTCTGTGGTTGGTTGAATGCTATGACCTGCCCCTCCACATTTATATGTTGAAACCTGATAATGTAATAGTATTGGGAAGTGAGGTTTGGGAAGGTGATAAAGATGTGAGGGGGAAGAATGGGATTATTGCCCTCCCTTGCTGTGTACATCAGGCAGGCAGGTTGCAACGAAGCAGGAACTTCTCTGCTTATAGGCCTCAGATGCTATCTGGCAACATTCTTAGCATTTGGCTTGGTAGAAACTAAGGCTCTGTGTGTACAACCCCCAACAAATGACCTAGTAGGCACAAGATTTTTGTAACAAAGAGACTGGATTAGAAATGGCTATGTAAGGGACTAAGATAACCCAATATAGTTTGGCCAGTGGTACGACTTTCACATTCACTGAAATTCTAACCAATCAGCCTTGTACAATATTCACTGTAGATGTATCTTCTCTAAGGGAGCTTCAGTTAACAGAAGGGAAAAAAAGAGAAAAGGAAATGAGACCAGAGCTTTCTCTCAAATGTGTTAGCAAACTATAAAAAGGTCTCCACCCCACTTCCGGACATTTGATTTAACAATGTCCTGATCTGAGGCTTCCCAGATTCCAGACCTGTGAGAAATGTTTATCACTTAAACTACCTAGTCTATATTATTATTGTTATTATTATTATTATTACTCCAACTGATGAAGAGCTTGCTCTCGTATATAAAATGTCTGTGTCCATACTACTTTTCATTATGTGATTAACTACTATATCAAGTTTTTTGTTTAATATTTTATAGAACTAAGCCTAGTCTAGCTTGCTTATAAGCTTCTACAGGGCAAGAACTCCATCCTATTAACCTTTTATTATGTATCACAATTGTTCAAACTTACCAGAAATTTCATAGGATGTATTGCTAAGATGGCCTCATGTAAATAAAATCATGATTTGGAGTGGTTCACTCAATTAGAGAAGACTTACTGTAAGGGGTAAAGGTGGGAAGAAGAGTATACAAAAGTCCTCCTACCCTAGAGAAACAACATTTATTAAAGATCAAATGTCAGCTTGGTTCTCTCCCAGGCTCTGAGACAGAACTTTATAGACCACTCTCTCTTTCTATGGAAAAGGGAAATGAGATTAATGATTTAGGTCCTTGAGAACACTCTGCATTTTTCTCTGCCAAAATTTCCCCAAACAGTAGACATATTATCTGAACAACTCAGGAAAAACTGCCTGCCAGGAAAGGACTATTGAATTGAACAGATTTCCTTTGCTGTAATAAAATGTCTGAAACCATTAGAGAAACGGTCAAGTCAGTCAAGGTTTTTGAAGCTTCCAGTCCATGATCAAGTGGATTCATTGCTCTGGGCCTCTGGTGGGGTGACAAGTGGCAGTGTAACGGAGAGTGTGATAGAAGAAAATCCTTTACATCACAACCAGGAGGCAAAGAGAATGCACAGAAGTTGGGGCCCTGTGGTCCCCTCGGAGGGATCTTCTGCTAGACTGCCATCTCCTAGAGGTCTACAGGACATCCCAGTAGCACCTCAGGGACCAAGACTTTAGTACTTGTACCTTTGGAAAGTGTTTATCTAAACTGTAGGAGTCATGTATTTTCTAAATTGTTCATTCTGAATTTTCATTGCTATTGAACTCTTAAATCATATTCAATTGCCTGGGGCATAATTGGAGCTGCATTTAATGAGTGTTAGTTACATAGAGGCTATCAGAGAGATGAAAGTAGAACCTATTCTGCCTGTGGAAACAGGATCTTGTTTCCTAGGAAGGAAGCATGCTTGTCCCGCCCCAATGGGTCAGTTCTGTAATTGAAGAGAAAAAAAAAGCAGGGCCTCAGTGGACCAAATTCTGTGTAGATTACACCTGGCATTCCAGGAGTGTGCTGATACTGCTGCTCGCCCGTCCTGGCCTCTACCTCTAGAAAGTTCCTTCTGCTTCCCAGAGTTCTACATTTCAGTCAACCTCCTGGTTGTCACAGAATAGACTGAGGCTTAAAGAAAGTTAGACAGGGTCGGGAGATGGCTAGTTCAGTAAACTGTTTGCTGCCCAAGCATAAGGAACTGAGTTGAAATTCCCAGCCCCCATTTCCAAAGCTGGGCAGTGGAGCCACAGGCCTGTTACCTTGAGGATGGAGGTAAGAGGATGCTTAGTGCTTGTTGGCAAATCTAGCCAAATCAGTAAACTCCAAGTTCAGTGAGAGACTCTGTCTCAAAAACTAAGGTGAAGAATGATTGAGAAAGATACTGGACATTGAGCTTTGACTTCCTACACACACACACACACACACACATACACACACACACACACACACACACACACACACACACACCAGGGGAAAAGTAACAACAGAGAAAAGCTGTTTACAGTGTCAAGAATTTTGTTTAGATACTGTTATTAATGACCACAGTCAGCATTGATTAAGTACAAGCAGAGCATTTGACATAAGCAGACACATCACAAAAATAAGGGCAGGTCCAGCCCATGCCTGGTGAATTTGTAACCCAGTTGCTATGCTTTTGGACAGCTGCTGCTCAGTGCAGAGGGTGTGAGATAAAGTCTCAAGACCTCTGACATTGGTCATTTAGTTCTATCAGTGTCTTGCTGAGGGGCTCTAAATAGCTTGATCATTAGCTTATTTTTCTAAACACTGCATTTAAACGGTTTAGCTTCACATTTTATAAAACAGAATGGAATTTGCCAAATATAAATAGAAATCACAGGTTTGGAACATCACCCTCGGAACTCTCGTGGCTCACCCCATCCTGGCTGCCTGCATCCCTAATCAGCTCTTGGCTGGATTCAAGGTCTTCATCCTACTCTTGCATCTCAGTCTGGTCCTGGCTTCCTAGTTGCTAAGCACCAGTCTAGGGAGCCCTGGATTCCCACAGGTCCTGCTAGGTTATGGTTGCTCTGAGAGTACATTCCATACAACTCTATTTCAAAACATATCACTTTGTGTTATTCTTATTTCCCTATTTGTTTGTCTTATCCACTAGACTGTGAGATCCTCAAGGACAGAGAATATGTTTTATTCATCTTTGTGTTTTTTTGCAGTGCTTATCAGGATGCCAAGCAAGATAGACCTCAGTAAATGTGCGCTGAGTGCCTGTCCATCTGAAAACTCCCTGCATGCAGTCAGCTCCTGATGCCTTCCTCCTTTCTCTAAGCCCCAGCTCTGCCTTAAAACAGATAGGATAAGGTCTGTACAAAAGCAGAAAAGTTCTTAAATCAATGAGTCTCAGAGTGGGCCTTGAGTAAATGTTTGTTGACAAATTGAATGCCTAAAAGAAGATTTCCCAGCCTGTCCCTGTCTAGCACAGACACTTCTGGCAAGATGCAATCCTTCATGTGCCTAATGTTGCCTCCTACCAGCACCAACCCACTACTCGTAAGGGTAGTGGTGATGGGCCTTAAAAGAGCTGTGCCTGGGGCTGGAGAGATGGCTCAGTGGTTAAGAGCACTGGTTGTTCTTACAGAAGACCCAAGTTCAAATCCCAGTACCCACATGGAAGCTAACAACTGCCTGTAACCCCATTTCCAGGGGATCTAACACCCTCTTCTGTCCTCCTCAGGCATTGCACAACATGGGTGCACTTAAACATATGCAGATGTAACACTCATACACATGAAATAAAAAAGAAAAGAAAAAAATCTAAAAATGAATACTAAAATAATGAATACTAAAAAAAAAAAGGAGCTATGGCCTTGCAGAGGGCCTTGCAGAGACCACCTGAGTCACAAGCCAGAACAGTTAGCACCTTAGCTCTCCTAGTAATCCATGGAGCAAAACATTAGTAGAACCACAATGAACCCTTCATCCTGAGAACAAATTCTTAATTAGCTGAGAGCTGGTTGTGTACAAACTACTAAAGGCCATGGCTTGACTGTGCCTCCAAACAGCATGCATTGGACACTTCATCTCATTTCAGCAATGGCAGGAGGCGGAGCCTATCATGAGGATTTTACTCTCAGAGCAAAATAGTGGCTATAAAAGGGTTTGGGCTGTGAGTTTGATCCTAACCCCATCCCTCTTTCATCTCCCTTCTCACCTCTTTGGCCTCTGCTAAGGGATAAGGAAGTAAGACTGTCACCAGATAGGAACCCTTGATTTTGGACCTTGCAGCCTCCAGAGCCATACATTGTACATTTATGTACTGTAATCGTGGATTGTAATCATCCAGCCTTAGGAATCCTCTTATAGCAGCACCAAATGGAAGAAGAAAGGCCCAAGTCTTGCTGCTGGCTGCATTACTTTCCAAAGCAAATTTCCCACGTGCATCTCTGTCCCTTGGCAGTTAAACACTCACCAGTCCCTACTCACCTCTTAGGGTATCTGACACTTCTTTTGCTTATTCCCTTTCTCTCACGGAACAGAGTGAATTACAAAATAAAAACTCCTGCAGAGAAAGGAGGAAGAATCAAAAGCCCTGCATGTTCTATAACTGCCCTAACATGACCTTAATCAAAGAAAAGAGATGCAGAATCCTCTTAATAATATTGGGTGCTTAAGGAAACTGGGCATAACTTTTAATTCTATAGCATCTCATTCTATCCCTTTAATGATTGTGTGGGCTAGGTGCTAATCTGCCCATTTTTCAAGTAGGAAGCTGATCAGCAAAGAGTGAGGGAAATGATGAGAGGCAAAGATGGGGTTCCCCTATTGACTGCACAGATGTTCCCAGTGGGGAAAGTGCCACACAGCCTTGTGTCCCCACTGTTCTCTGCTCCATCCTGGGCACAATGCTCAACACTCTCCTGCTTCTAGATACCAGCTGCATTTTGGGTTGAGATAGTTACCTGCAACATTCAGAAAAGAGAAGCTTTTTTCCTTTAGAGGTGTAACATTTCTTTCATTGCTTTTCGTGGCTTTTGTGACCACAACTCTCTAACTTCTCTCCCATAAGTTCTTCTGCATTTCAAAAATCTAGCTCTTCACCTCCACTCTTGCTCCCCATTACGACCTGCTCTTGGCTCCCACCCCAAGGAACATTTCCTTCCAGAAGTCTTGAATGACCCACACTGTTAATGATAATCTGTTCAGTTGACCAGTGTGTTCCAACATTTCCAAGACATGGCTGGAAAGAGTTTGTTCACCCCATTCTTGCTTATGATTCCATAACTGAACCATTAAATGGCTTCTTTACTACTGGGAGTGCCACAGACAGTTCTTTCACTAGACAGACAAGCTTCCTCATGTTTAGGACTGTTCTATCCTTGATACATATTTTTCTCCTCAAGAAGAACAAAAGAAAAAAATACCAAATATAGGCAAGTGAAGGGGGGCGGACAGGACAGGAGAACAAATTCATGTTGGTAAGTTTTTCTTTTCCCTTCATAGGAAAGCAGTAATCTGGCTTTCTCATTATATGAGCCTCTGATTTTCATCCTTAAAGCCATTCTATCCTATTCTTTCTGGTGTGGAAAAAAGATGCTGCAAAGCCACACACCCTGCCAGCTTGGGATGCAGAAATGATAGGGACCATCTCAGCAGCTCAGCGGGAGGAGTGCATGTCAGCGGAATGCAATCAGCCAACGTCAAGTCCAGCGAGGAAAACTCGAGTTAACAACGCCCCTCTGCTTGTGAAAATTGTAGTGGCTGGAAAAGGAAAATGTATTTGAGAATATAGCCAGTAATAAAGTGCCTTCACTGGGAGGCAGGTTATGAGAAGAGACATTGTAAGCTAGATAATAAGGTTTCAGGTCCAAGGTTCTTCCTGACAGAGACAAGGAAACTCAAGGTATGGGCTGTCACTGGGAGCCAGAGCTGTGTAATTAAGAGAGCACAGGCCTTGAGGAGACCTAGGGTTCAAGTATTGCCTTGTACTACCTTGGATTGGTTATGCAAATTTTATACCGTGAATCAGACTCAAAAGATTCAGCCTATCAAACAGTGATGATGATATTTACCTTGGAGGGTTGCTTGATGATGAAACGAGATGATATCTGAAAAGCTCCTCTTAAATGTTAGCCATAGATGGGCCCAATTCCCCTTCGAAGCTTCATGCCAGTTTTCCATATTAGCTCCATCTTAGAATTACGAAACAGAGATAGGAAAGTTTAGAGAGTAAAGAAGCACTGACAGGTCATCTAAACCCAGACTTTCATTTGCCAATGGAACACAGGAAAGCCCATTTTGGAAACATGGCAGAAAAATCTTCCAAGACACAAACAAATGATCGCTGTGGTGTGGCTGGTCTGGGACAGAAGGTCCTTCTCGCTAGAGTTCCCAGCATTCCTAAGACCCATTGCCACACAGTAATATCCCTGAGAAAATCAATTGTGTGACATGTTGCTAACCGTGCCGCTTTATGTACAGTTTTCATTACTCAGAGCGTGACAGCGTGTGATCCTAGAGGATGGGATCTTTCTACCTTATATTGGAGTAAAAGGTCAAAGAATCTGGGTCTGTTGCTCGGGACCCGGCTTTAACTCTTTTTTTTTTTTCATTTATTTATTTCGGTATGTGTATGAATGTACTGTCTGCATGCAGGTGTGTGCACCTGTGTCGTGCAATGCCGCGGAGGTCAGAAGAGGGTGTCAAATTCCCCTGGAACTGGAGTTCTCCTGGAATTGGAGTTTTAGATGGTTCTCGGCCGCCATGTGGGTGCTGGGGATCGAACCCAGGTCCTCTGTAAGAGCGGTAGGCACTCTTAACCGCTAGGCCATCTCTCCAGCCCCTCGGCTTTAACTCTTATAAGCTAGGAGACCTCAAATAATTAAATAGCCTTCCTTAAATCTCCTGAGCAAATTTGGGAAGAATTGTATTCCCCATTCTCACTTCCCAGAGATCAAAATAGATCACATACGTGTCAGAGGTGACAGCTGGTTACACGGAGTCACAGAAGTTCTACTGGTAGGAAAGCACTGTGCAAAGACTTGTGTGTGTGTTGTGTAATATATATACATATATATTTATGTATACTTTGACATGAAGAATGCAAGCTACTCATGAATTTGACCTTTTAGGTGACCTTGGTAACTCTTGCCTTAAACAATTAATGAAATACTCATTGCAGAGAAAGAACGGGGATACTGGAAAGCCAATTCTTTTATTCCTCCTGAGTGTCATTAAGCACCCTTGGGCCTTGTTCCCTGTGTTTATAATGTGCCTGCATGTCCCTAGTCCGCTAGGCACTGTCCAGACTTGAATGTCCTGCTTTATTATTCTGGCTGGCTCACCAACCACTGCCCTTGTCTTTTTTACTGCTCTGAAAAGCACAGATGTTGCTGGGTCCCAGGTTGGCTGGGTTCTCCTGTGAGACCTACTGGCCAGACATTTGCCCTGAACTCAATTCCCCAGATCATAAGCTGTCTGGAGCACAAGGTTGCCCTTCCCAGAAAAGAGAGACAGCTGTAACAGGTGTTAATAAATGCACATCCATGGCCAGCGGCCGGCATGGAACATTTTATTAGGCAATCATATATTTTCATTAGCGATGGTGATGAAGCACTTAGGCTTTTATGGGGTGTTTTAATGTTTCATTTTGCCACCAGACTTTATTACTAAGCCAGCCTATTCCTGCTGGGGCAGGCCTTGCCCACTCTTCTCCTGTACAGAAACATTCTCGACATTCCCTTTCCACATAGCTGCAGCCAGAAGATTACTTCCCATCTGCTTAAGGAGACAGCAGGGCTATTAAAGGCCATGAAGTCAATGACAACCTCAGGTCATAATTTTTATGTCCTTGTTGTAACCTGATGCCCCCCAGAATGTTTTCATGAAGTTAATGGCTTAAGTGTAGAGGGATCAATCAGACAGACACACAATGGGCACCTGGACCTTGATATGAGAAACCTACTGAGAATGTTTGAGGAATAGGAGAAGGTGGCTTCTCTCTTGTCCCTTCAGCTGGAGACTGTAGTGTTAAAGGCTGCTAGGAGTTATCTAATCATCATGATCCCTCCTATGTGGGCCACAAGGGCATAGTGGCCAACATGCATGCCCACTCTGACTTCCCAAGGTCACACACAGTGGGAACTCAGAGCTCCTAGTCCCAGAGCAGAATTTCATCACTGGGCTATGATTTCTTCACTGTCAGGCAAGATCCAAGATATAAGCTTCAGCAGACTCAAGGGATGCATTATCCACTGGGGAGTATCAGAGAAGACTGCCTCATCTGCCTCATCTGCCTCACTGTGTTTCAGCTATAAAATTTAAATCTAGCCAGGCGTGGTGGCACACACCTTTAATCCTAGCACTTGGGAGGCAGAGGCAGGTGGATCTTTGTGAGTTCAAGGCCAGCCTGGTCTACAGAGTGAGTTCCAGGACAGCTGGGGCTACAGGGAGACCCTGTCTCGAAAGACAAAAATAAATAAATAAATAAATAAATAAATAAATAAATAATAAAAATTTAAATCTAAGGAAAGAAAAAGTATTTATTGAAGGCTAGTTTACCCAGTTCCCAAGCCAAATAAAAACTATCCTTTGCTCACAGGGTCACAGCCATGTTGTCTAACAGAATTTGCAAGATACTGTCCCTGTGGAGTTGTGGGTTAAAGATGAAAACACAGATGTTGGAATAGCCTGCATTTTGGGGCAATGTGGTAAATTGGGAGGCTCGAAGTTTTACAATCAACAAAGTAAGTTTCAAAATTGAACTCACCTTAAACAGAATGACTTAGACCTTATTTTCCTAATCTGTAAAATGGGAATAAAATAATTCTGTTCACATCATATAGAGAATTCATCCAGGAAATGTATGTGGATGCTTTGCCAGTGGCATAACCATGAAATATGCCCCTGTGAGTATAATTATCATAATCGTATAGGGAGAAGGGTAGCACTGGGACTGTGGTTGAACATGCCTCTAAAGTTCTCTCCATAACCACTGGTTTCCTTAAGTCTAAATTACCTAAGAAAACTACAGTGGATGTGAAGAAGTGATAAAATTCCTCTGATTATAATCTCTGTAGCTATGGATGCACAAATTCTCACAACAAAAAAACGGTTAAAATTAACAAAGATGATTTGCTGAGAGGGAGACAGAACAAGCTAGATGATTACTTTTAAGATGAGATCCAAGGAGAAAGAGAGAAGAAGAAGAAGAAGAAGAAGAGAAGAAGAAGAAGAAGAAGAAGAAGAAGAAGAAGAGGAGGAAGGAGGAGGAGGGAGGAGGAGGAGGAGGAGGAGGAGGAGGAGGAGGAGGAGAAAAAGAGGAGGAGGAGGGAAGAATGAAGAAAAAGAAGGAAGAGGAAGAGAAAGAGAAAGAAGAAGAAGAAGAAGAAGAAGAAGAAGAAGAAGAAGAAGAAGAAGAAGAAGAAGAAGAAAAAGAAGAAGGAGGAGGAGGAGGAGGAAGAGGAAGGAAAGAGGAGGAGGAAAGAAGAAAAAAGGAGGAAAAGAGGAAGAAGAAGAAGGAAAAAGAAGGAGGAGGATGAGGAGGAGGAGGAAGAGGAAGAGGAGGAGGAGGAGGAAGAGGAGGAGGAGGAGGAATCAAAGCAGTGTCTTTGTTGTCTTAAATACTGCAGTTATTGTTATTGGTATGCTTGGTGGCCAATGTTTACAAAACAATGAAGTTGGCTGCTGGGCCAGTAGAAATGTTCCTGCTCTTTTTAAATGCAAGAGCTTCTGGAAAAGAAGTTTAAGGAGACCCAAGGAGATCTCCTGCTTCCCTTTGCAGCCAAAAGCTCCAGCTCTTAATGGGGGCCAGAGAGAAATAACACCTCATCGCTCTAGCCCCTGTGTCCAAGGAATCTTTCTAAGTTATTCCAAGAGAATTTGTATCAGAGTATATTCTCTGGATATTTTTCATGCCAACTTCTAAGATGTAGGACACAATATCTTAAAAATCTTATGAGGACTGGTTAATAGATAATTCCATCTTAAAGCTGTCTCCATTACATGCAAGAGGAGACTTCCTAGAGACACAGGGTCTGCAGACCCAGCAACACTGTAAGACTTCCTCTAAGTGAATATTAATGATCAGGCAAAATGTATCTTGTGTGCAGGGCCCTAAGACATTTTTAAAACATTTTATGCGTATGAGTATTCACCTACATATATGTATATGTGCTGTGGCCCTGCCTGGTCTCCATGAAGACTGGAAGAGGGCACTGGATCCCTTGGAAGTAGAGTTATAAACTATTTTGAGAGGCCATGTTGGCTCTGGAACTAAATCCAAATCCTCTGCAAGAGCAGAAAGTTCTCTTGAACACTAAAGACTCTCTCTACCCCCTCTATGAAATTTTCAGTCTTAGAGGTATGTCTCTACTTTCCCCTAACACTCCTGCCTGTTATTCTCCATTTTTTTCCCAATGTGCCAATTTCTATAGCTATGATAACAACTACCTGCCAACTGAAGGACCTGACCTATAGGTATCTGCTCCACCTGAGGACCTGGCCTATAGGTATCTGCTCCACCTGAGCACCTGACCTGTAGGTATCTGCTCCACCTGAGGACCTGACCTATAGGTATGTGCTCCACCTGCGCACCTGACCTGTAGGTTTCTGCTCCACCTGAGGGCCTGACCTATAGTTTTCTGCTCCACCTGAGGGCCTGACCTGTAGGTATCTGCTCCACCTGAGGACCTGACCTGTAAGTATCTGCTCCACCTGAGCACCTGACCTGTAGGTATCTGCTCCACCTGAGGACCTGACCTGTAGGTGTCTGCTCCACCTGAGCACCTGACCTGTAGGTATCTGCTCCACCTGAGGACGTGACCTGTAAGTATCTGCTCCACCTGAGCACCTGACCTGTAGGTATCTGCTCCACCTGAGTACCTGACCCGTCAGTATCTGCTCCACCTGAGCACCTGACCTATAGGTATCTCCTCCACCTGTAACAACCTTCTATCCATATCCCATTGTACTTAACTGGATCAACATTGCTGGCCCTCTCTCTCCCTCTTGGTACTCAGAAGCTCTTTACTCTTTACTTTCCTAATGTTCCTCTTCTATTATGCCTATTTCTGTACAGTCCACAATCTCAGGGCCGTCCTATAAATGTAGATTCTTCCTTAAGCCTCATAGAGGGGTTACAAGATTACTAAGCAGAGAGTCAGTTTCTCAGGTGTGTTGATAACCCCATTCTCCTATCGCTTTTCTTCTGCTTTGTCCAAGGTAATGTTTTCCATATGGAAATCTTCCAGAAAATGTTCACCAGATGGGTCAGTCATATAAACTCATTGTCACTCTATTCTCTTCTTTTCCTGTGCCAATTGTCTACACAGAACAGTGGTACTTAAAACTGATAGGTTAAGTGAGAAAGGAATCATTGGCTTCAGCTGTAAAAACACCGATGACGCCATCAAGCTCCAATGGATAGTTCTAAACCAATGGTCACACAGATACAGCTGGTTAAACTAAATGGGTCATAAAAGCAAACTAAAAGTCATAAATTATGAATTCTGGAAAAGAGCTGGTGGTAGTGAAGGAAGAGAGTTGATCAGAATGGAGAGAACTAAGAGGAAATGGGGTAAGAGTAATCAGTGTGTGTGTGTGTGTGTGTGTGAAATAAAATTATTCAAAAAAGGCAGTAGTTATTTAAAGGGACTACTTTGTACTCCTAACACTCGGGAGGCTAAGGGAGGATGATCACGAGCTTTAGGTCAGCTTATGCCAAACAGTAAGCCTCTGCCTCAAAGATGTGTGCATAGTAGAGGGATAAACATATTTGTAACACATTTTCATTGTATTCCATTTTAACATGAAAGCAAAAGCTCCTCTCTAGAAATGTGGCTTTTCTTCTGTGGAAGCCCATTATAGATTCTTACTCTTCCTTGGGATGAATTATATCCTTATTACTACAATGTTTATAGTTTCATGTAGAAGGGTGCAAGAATTCCATGCAGTATGGTAACTGGCACATGTAGTTTGGACAGAAGTAGGATGGCTGTGTATGCTTGGGAGCATCATTTGGTGATAAAAGGTAAATCTGAAAATGGTTCTTAGCAGGTTTTCACTGTCACAGGGATTTGGTAAGAGCCACTTGAGAAGCTGAGAGCTACTGAAAACTCAGAAAAAAGAATGCTACGTGGCCTACTTTGTTTTGTGTTTTTATATATGCCACCAAAAATTAATGTCTTTAGACAACAGCTAACTATTTAACCTAAGGTATGATTTATTTATTTATGTATTTATTTATGATTAACCATTTAGTCCAAGGTACTGATTTATGTGCCCTTTATCCTTTATATACTATGCTACTATATTTTCTGTTGCTATAAATAAATACCACAGATCTGGTACTTAAAAAGAATAAAGGTTTATTTGGCTCATAGTCCTTGAGACTTTGAAGTACAAGAGCATAGCATAGGTCTCTGATAACTTGATTGCTGCATTAGAACACAAAAGATGGCATCATATGACAAGACAGAGCAAGCATGTTGACATAAATCTCTGTTCCTCTAAGTATAAAGTCACCAATTACATCATGGAGCCTCTTGTGCTTTGAATGTGAAATGTCCCCCAAGATGCATGTGTTGGAACTCTTGGTCCCAGCTGGTAGGACTGCTTTTGGAAACTGTGGAACCTTTTGGAGGTAGAGATGAGCTAGGAGAAGTGAATTGGTGGGGAGGGGGTGGGCAGTGATTATGGGTGAAAGTCCCATCTGGTTTGAGCTCTCTACTTCTTGATTGACAGAAATGTGAAGAATCCATGCCACAATCACTCACCACCCAGGATCAAGCCAGTCAATGGTATCATGCTTCCGCTTCCATGATGAGCTGCATCCTCCCCAACTGTGAGCCAGAATCAATCCTTCCTCACTTCACTCTAGGTTTTCGGGGACAGTAATGAGAAAGGTCCCTAATACAAGGCCTCAGTCTAATGAGCTTGGGTGATCCTTCTTCCTGGACCAAAGACCCCACTTCTTAATACCATTCGCATATGATTTTGAGACTAAGCTGACAATGAATGAATTGTGGGAGACACATCTTCACACTGTATCAGACCCCTTCTCTAATGAAAAATGGCTGCCCTTATGTCACACTTGACTGCAACTTGACCCCAGGGTTCTGTCTTCTTCTACACATACACATCCAAGAGCCTCTCCACTCCCTAGTCATTTTTTTTTTCATCTGAATAGTTTTTGCTCCTACAGTGTTCTTTCTCAGCATTAGATTAGGCCTTTCTTTTATCTCTTTACTACTATCAGTATTTCTGTTAGTCACTCTCCTTTGCTGAGATAAAATATCATGACCAATTGTGCCTTATGGAAGAAAGAGTTTATTTTGACTAATGGATGTTTCCAGTGAGATAAGAGTCCATTGTGGTGGAAAGCATGGAGGTGGGTGGCTGGAGTGAGAAACTGTTCACACCTTCTTTATCAGCACTTATGAAGCAGAGAGGACAAACTGGAAGTGGGGCAAGGCTATGAACTCTCAGTGCCTCCCATGACCCTTGCACATTTCCTCCCATGATTTCCCACAAAGCACCACCAACTTGGGACAAAGTGTTCAAATGCATGAGCTTTCTGGAGACATTTCTTATATAAACCACCACAATGTCTAAGACTGAAGAGACTTTTCTGCTCAGTTACCAGAGTAAAATCTTCTCTTTCCGAAGTGTGCAGATTGAAGAATTTGTTATTCTTCAGCATCTAAGTTTTAGTTTATTGTTAAAGTCAGAAATCCCAAAGCTATAAGTTCTATGCAAATAATATAAATGAATTAAGTGTAAACTATAAGGTCCAGATATCTCTTGAAAATGAATGCCCCATCAGTGGAGGTTTGAAATCATATATTTTCTTACCATGCAGCTCAACAAAATGCATGTGCTAACTACATTCAGTCTCTCCATTTACAATGCCTGAGATAAAGTATCTGACGTGCTTCTTAGCCAAGAGGCACTATAAGCTAGCGTTCCCATTTGTTATCAGAATCTGGGTCCTTTAGGTGACAAAACTGTAAAAAGTTAGAACACAATATGTACAAATATTCATGAATACATATAAACAAAATAGAATAAAACACAAGCTTCAAGAACCTAGAGTAAGGAATAATTAATTCTACTAACAAGATCAAAAAGATCTGTCACATGAGTCTGACTTATGGGAAAGGGTCTAAGCCATTCCATTAGCTTCTAAAGATGCTTAGTAGTCAAAACATATCATAGGTTTATGTTCATTATCTTTTTGTCCATCTTCTAGGCTTGGTGAGTCTAGATGGCATTTGCTTCTTTCTTCTCTGGTTTCTTAGGGATAATACACATGCTAATAATTCCATTTTGTGTTCCTGTCGTCGCTATGGCTCTTGAATTGCAATAACTGTTTCTCAGTAATGCATTGAAATTCACCCACATTGCCCAAATGTCAGCTATTATTATTTCACCTGTATTCACAGTTAACATATCTTTACCCAAATGACAATTAGCACAGTCACAAAACCTCTTAACAAGGCAGCTAGTTGCCCCTTTCCCCAGAGTCTGTAGATCAATATGTTTTCCTTTACTCTCATAACTGTCTGATAATTCCTCAAAGTGTGACTACATTTCATTGAAAAACATTATAGTGGATTCCAACCTTTTTACATTTCTCAGTATCCTAGGGCACCCTATTTAAATGGTACTATATCCAGACAAAATTCCCAGTCTACCCTTCCAAAATGTCAAGGATGGTCTGAGACACTTGAAATTTGAGACATGCTTTCTAATCTGAGGATATACCCACCTCTGCATACAGAGTAAGAAATAACCCAGGGAATCATGGGATAGGGTTACTCTGATCTACAGGTTTCCCTTGAACTACCTCAGACTCCTCTCAGGGCATTTATTCCATCCTTGATGGATCCCGTTATTGGTTTTCCTACTTTTCTTCAGCTTGAAATATCCTTGCTTTGCACCTGTGATTTAGATCAAATGACAAAGACAAGTCTTGGAGTAAGGGTATGTGAAGTTTTGCATACTGCTGAGAGCATATTAAACATAAATGTATACTTGCCAATGTAACCCCTGGAATGTATTTCCATCAAATATGCAATCTGACTTACCAATAGTTATGATATTTGTTGTCCTTAAAGTTTGGTGTGCTCTGTCCTGAATACTTTCAATATAAGATCTCATTTAATCCTATAATAATCCTGCAAGATAACAATCATCTCCATTTCAAATTGAGGCTTACCAGAGTTAAATAACTTGCCCAAGGTCATACAGTCAAGAAGTGGAGAAACTATGATTAGATCAATTGTTCTGGCCACTAAGTCTGAATCTTAATCACTGTATGAGGTAACTACTCTCTCTAAATCCTAGAAAAACTGGCTAAAAATGTGCACATCATGGGGTGATCTAGACCCCAGGGCTGTCAGATGCTCTGATTTTAGTAAATATCCAAAGTATAAGCTTCCATAGCCTCTAATGGGTTGAGAGATAGGGATCCAGTCACATTTCAAAAATCTGTGGTAGAACGTGATTAGAGCCATGTGTTATTTATCAAAAAAATATACTCTAAGAAATACACCATTAGGCTATTTCATTGTTTGGAAAACATCATAGAGTGTACTTATGCAAGTTAAGTGTATTTGCATAAGTACACTCTATGATGTAATAGAGTGTATATAACATCCTATGTAATATAATTTTATGAAACCACCACCATATATCTATATCTATCTATATATCTATATAGATATATAGATATATATGGTCTTGTCATTTGCCAAGATAGTGCTATACTCAGCCCACAATTTTATTTTGTTTTAAATTTTATTATGTATGTATTGATTGCACATGAAGCTGTGCTACAGCAGAACCTCGTCATATAAGTACTGCTTAGTATATCAGTTTAATTGATCTATGAATTAAGAAATGACCTGCAGTAATGTTAATTGAAGATTAACTAGGTACATGGCATCATGGTACAGGTATGCATTCAGCAATTATAATTTTCCCAACGATGATTCAGAATGCATAGCTGGGGTAAAAATAACTTTATGGAGACATGAGAGCATATTACAGAAAATCCGGGACTCTCACATAAGCTCAGACCAAAATGTACATTAAAGGCATGATATTTACTCAGTGAACTTACAGTGAAGATGAAAATGTAAAGAGAAAAACCATGCTAACAGTCTCGCATCGGTACGTTAGAGCCCACTATCTATATACCTAGACTCAGTCTTCATGTTTTCTTTGTAATTGTCCTTTCTAAAGACGAAGACTTCCCTACCAGATCAAAACAGTCTTCTGGTGAGTCGATCCACATAATCAGAGAAGCAGAAATATAAGGTTGAGGCTTCTGCTGAAATCTACATATCCACACATGCATACATAGTTTAAAGACACCCAGCTTGCTTCTTTTTTTTTTTTTAATTTTATTTATTTCTGTATGTGTATGGATGTACTATCTGCATGCAGGTTTGTGCACCCGTGTCGTACAATGCTGCAGAGGTCAGAAGAGGGTCTCGAATTCCCCTGGAACTGGAGTTCTCTTGGAATTGGAGTTTCGGACGGTTCTCGGCCGCCATGTGGGTGCTGGGTATCGAACCCGGGTCCTCTGCAAGAATGGTCGGTGCTCTTAACCACTAGGCCATCTCTCCAGTCCCCCAGCTTGCTTCTTGACACTAGTATTTAATTGTATGATTAGCCCCTCAGGGACGCCAGTAAAACAGATCAGTATCAATCCAAATGCTAGACTACGGTTAACTCGGAAAAGGGTATCCCAGCCAAAGTCATTCAATGTTGACTCTCTGTAGTATAATTCCTTGTGTTTCAGTCAGCCTTGGTAAATGCTGAGAGCATAAAAAGAGGGATTCAGTTTCAGTTTTCAAACTAAGACTTTATATACGAGCTGAGCTTTTAAGATAGGACAGATGCTGGGCTTCTCCAGTGGTGACAGAGCAGCTTCTGCTTGTTTTTATCATCTTTACTTTTTTACTTTGCTGTTGTTTTCTACTGGTTCAATTTGACATGCAGAACACCTATCTCTCCCAGGCCTCTGAACTCAACAAACATCTGAGATAGGCTACATTTATCTAAAGATCATCCTCTTTTCACTCCTAGAGATACTTTTCCCTGGAGGAGTCCTTGATTACAACTGGCAGTGCCTTAAATAACCGTGGCCAAATGTATTCCCCATGCCCAGATTTCACGTAATTTCTGTAACTAAGTAATTTCTTGGAACACTGTCCCTGGAATCCCAATCCTACAACTGTACCCAAATGGAGCCCACAACATTTTTTCTTCATCATCATAGAATTATATGCTGTAGCAAGTCATTTTATTATGTCTCCTCCCAGCCCAGACTTCAAAGAGCAAATGCTTTTCACAACTCTGAGAGTTTGCAGAAGGTTTTCCCATATACAGCTCCATTTATTTCTCACCACTCTGCAAGTTAAGGAGTGTTATTCATAATTGTTTTTGAATTAGGGGTGTGCACTGGATAGATTCAGTTGTCAACTTGACACCCCTGGAAAGAGGGGACCTCAGTTGGATAATTTCCTCTTCAGAATTGGCCTGTGGGCATGACCATAAGCATTTTCTTGGTGGTTGACTGATGTGGGGAGGGCATAGCCCACTGCGGGTGGAGCCACCTCTGGGCAGGTGGTATTGGGTTGTGTAAGAAAGCAAACTGGGCACAGGTTAGAGTAGCAGCCATTCCTGCATGGTCTGTGCTTCAGCCCTTGCCTCCAGGTTCCCGCCCCATCTTGGCGTCCCTCAGTGATGGATTGCCTCTTGTAAGAGTAAGGTAAAATAAATTCTATCTTCCACAACTTACTTTTGGTCAGAGTACTTTCATCACAACAGACCACTAACTAGGATAGGGTTTGAAACTTGAAATGGTTAAGGGCATTGGTCACATACATGATTTCTAAGTCTAGGGATCTGGGATCGATAGGTATCACTTTATTTATTTATTTATTTATTTATTTATTTATTTATTTATTTATTTATTTGGTCTTTTTGAGACAGAGTCTCCCTGTAGCCCCAGCTGTCCTGGAACTCACTCTGTAGACCAGGCTGGCTTTGAACTCACAAAGATTCACCTGCCTCTGCCTCCCGAGTGCTAGGATTAAAGGCATGTGCCACCATGCCCAGCTCATTTTTTTAATAAACAGAAGCTAAAAAGTGATCAGCACCTATATTTCACTTGACATATATAACTATTTCAATGTATTTGAGTCAATATTTTAAGATTTAGAGAAATCATGGAGAAAGTTGGATTTTTACTTTCCTTAAAAAAAAAACAAACTGATCTGGTGATTATCAGGGTTGTATTTCTGCTTGCTAGCAACTGGCTGGGGCTAAGCAAACGTTCCCTCTTAGTCTAGAACATAGACTGAGCTGTCACAATGCCTATCACTCACCACAGTGACCTTGACATTGAGACAGAGTGTCAGTTTCCATTTATTATATTGTTCAGGAGGTTTATAGGACAATAAATATTACAGAGAAGAAATATTCCCTGGTATCATGACTCAGTTGGAATCCGGAAAATGTAACACACCTTGAGAGGACTTCACATTTACAGGAAAACAAACACTAATCCTGTGTGTAGGTGAAACCTACTGACCTGTTACTTGCAAACGGGTAAGGGTAACCCAGCCCCACTCGGAGCAGTGGCAGGCGGCCCTCACCTGGTTGCTCCTGACTTCTTTCGCTTCAATCGGTCACGTAAACTACATGCTCCTGCTAACAATCTACAAAAGCTCTCTATTGCTTTCAAAACAAAATCCAACTTTTTCAACTAGGGTGTTGTTACTCCTTAAAGTCTTGTTAGTCACAAGTTCTCCAAGTCAAGGCATGTTGGCTGCTTGGTTGCCAAACAGGAGACCATATATTTGCCCCAATCAGAGAAGGATGAGAGGGAAAGTAGGATGTTCCTCAGAATCTTCCAACAAGATAACCCTCAAACTCAAAGAACTCCAGTGAAGGACGAAGTGATGAGCATTTAAGAAAGGTGACATTAGAGGGGAAAGCACTCCTTTTAAAAGCTGGCCTGCCACTCTCTCCCTTCAGTCTTCTTTTTATGACCCTTACAGCATTTGGAACATCGTTCCTAGCCAATTCCACATGTTTACTCCTATTCCTCCTGCTCCTTCTAAGCAGCTTTTCGTGTGTCTGATGCTGTTCTGCTCTGACTCCTCATTAGCCTTCCCTGACCTTCTGAGCCCAGAGCATTGGCTCCAAGTTCCTCCCCAAGACAAAGATGAGAATATCCTGACTGGGTTTTGAGCTGACTGGAAGCAATAGGTTGTAGTACTCCCTTCTCAGTGCAAAGGGGGAAGCTGCTTTGGGAGGCGATGAAGGTGTTGAAGTGCTTTAACTTCTCTAATATTGAAAGCAGACTATGAACTCAGTAAAAAAAAAAAAAAGCATCATCTTATAAATTATGCTCACCACAAATCCCCAAGGACACAACAGCTCTAATGCTGATTGAGACAGCAGTTTTCCAGGGTTTTCTCTCGGGCCAAATAGACATAATAACTCATTCTGCTGTTCTAAAAATAAGCCTGCTAACCTTGGTACCTATATTACATATGGTGTGTATCCTTCTTGGGCCCCTTCCATCTGCTTGGATAACCAGAATGCTATAGGTATAGAATTGCAGTTATTGTCATGACATATTCTCAATGCTATACTTTATTCTGCCAGAGAAAAACAAAATGGTCTCTCAACCCCCATTCCCCAGACAAAGCTCTACTTGAACTCTAAAATCCTAAACCCATTTGAAAGGAGACTGTTATGTGGAAGTATGTACTGGACATGTGGTATGGCAATATACACAGCAAGTGACATGAAACAGTAAGTCAAGATCATCTGGACCATCCAAAGTCTTGATGGATAGCATTCATTCCTTCCCATGATTATCACATGCTGAAAAGCAAAGAATGGGAGGATGGGATGATGAACAGTGCTTAAGAGCAAATGCTGCTCTTAGAGAGGACCCACACTCACAGCAGGCAGCCCATAACCTCCTGTAACTCCAGTTCCAGGAAGATCTGACACCTGTAGCCTCTGCAGACACATACACACATATGTATACACACCCACACACACACACATACACACACACACACACACACACATACACACACACATACACACAATAAGCTAAATCTTAAAAAGTAAAGAGCAAAGGATGCTGTGAAGAACTGATTTCAAGGATATTAGTCACACTGTATGATAAAGGGATGAAGGCCAGAGATGACGTAGAGGAGTGACTCACTCTCCTTCCCTGAAGTCACTGAGACTGGCAGTGGTTGAGTAGACTCTGCAGCCAGAAGCGACAGGTGCACTGAGCTGTGACTCACAGGCTAAAGGAGAGATTGGGAGACTGAGAAGAGGCCTTGGGGCTGTGTCTGCAAAGTCCAGAAAGACCTTGATACTTGTCTAGTTTTAGAGTTAGTTTAAATCATGACTCTCACACTCTGAACGGGTTCTGTTCCCTCAATTAGAGAATTAAAGTTGAATAAAATGTTCTTTGGATTCAGGGATGGCAACAGACTTGGCTAAAGTTGGGTGCTGCTATAGTCTAATTGTGTCCTCTTTAAATTCATATATGGAACCCTTTGCCTCAGAAAACAATGGTAATAGATGAAAGGAGGTTACGTAATGAGAGCAAAACACTCATGAATTAGATTAGTGACCTTACGAAACAGGCACCAAAGAATTTTTTTACGTCTTCTATAATGTGAGGACACAGCTAGAAGGTGCCGTCTACAAACCAGAAAATGAGACCTCTCTAGACACCAAATGGACCAGTACCATGGTCTTGAATATCTCAGTCCCCAAACTTGTTAGGAATAAACCTTTGGTATTTGACAGCCACCCAGTTTCTGGTGCTCTGTTATAACAGACTGAATAGACTAATAACAGTCACAACAGTGGTAAAGGTGGTAAGGTCATGATGTCTTTAGTTGGCTTACCTGAATTATCATATAGCATCTTAAAAGGAAGAATGCAGGGGAATGAAGTATAGAAGAATAAATGCCTGTTTTTCTCTCACACATCAGGGCTTATGCTACTCGGAGTCTCTAGAGGAACAAAATACACACACACACACACACACACACACACACACACACACACACACACATACACACACAGAGTTTACTAGAATTGCTTACAACTGGTAGGGGCTTGGTAGTCTAACAATGACCATCTGCAAGCTGGAAGAGATGAGAAGTCAGCAGCTGCTAGGTTTACTGGGCTGGATGTTATACTATTTCCAGCCTGGCACCAAAAGCATGGAAAATCAGATTCCTGGAAAGCTGCTGGTCTTGAGTCCATGTTGGAAAGCTGAGTCGTGGTCTCATTGAAGGACGCAGGAGCAGCAGCACCAACAAGAAGCTAAGGTGGATAGGAAAGCAGTGTCAATTCTTCTTGGAACTTCTTTATACCTGGGCCACCTACTGACAGGTACCATGCACCATGCCTTTTCTCCTCAGGGAATCCTCTCTAGAAATGCCTTCAAGGGCTCACTTAGATGAATGTCTCTTAATTGATTCCAGATTCCATCAGGTTGACTATCAAGATTAACCATCACAGGATTAGAAGATGAGATCTCCCAATGTAACCACAAGCTACAAGTGCAGTGTGTTGTGACTAGGCACGGATGGAGGACTTAAACCATTAGGCTGTGTCTGTAAGGTCCAGAAAGATACTGATCTTATCCCGTTTGGGAGTTAGTCTCTAGAAAGTAGGTGGAGCCTCGAACTTAGTTTTAGTCATGGAAATACCACTCTTCACCATTTCCAGGTCGGGCAACAAAGAGCTCTTGGTGGTTTGTTAGTAGTTCTCTGCCTTTGTCCATGCAGTGTACAAGGTTTGCAGATGGTGCAAGGATAGCATGGTGGCGCTCCTGTCAGGCTGGGTCTGAATTACTATGTGGAGTAGAGGCCTTGCAGCTAAGTCACCATGTACACATGGCCAGGGTAGTAAAAGCATTTCTGCTTTGTGAGAGCCACTGAAAGTGTACAAATGCACATTCCTGCAGCAAAATGTAGTTTCTTTGGATGCTAAGTAAACTAGGTGTGACAGCCATAAGGGTAAGCTTCTAGGCTTTCAGTTGACACAACTGTCTTTCACTTTACTTAGGAAAGTTTCCCTAATTTACCCTTTCATTTACTCACCCATTCTCTGCTTCAGTGAAACCTGAGTTTAGGCCCAGGGATACATAGGTAAATACAGAAGACTCCGTGTCTGCCCTCACAGTTTTCAGTCTGGCCAAGAAGGGAAGACGTGTGAAGGGAACAGAATGCTGGGCAGGGAAGTCGATGCTATAAGGTCACCAAGAACGGTGCTCAGGCAGAATGGTGCTCAGGCAGGAAGGGTGCTCAGGCAGAACAGTTCTCAGGCAGAATTGCACATCAGTAACACTTCCTCACTAATGCATCTTGAGGGGTAGAATTTAGTCAAGGAGATGGAAAATGAAAGCTACTCTGGTCAGTAAGAAGAGCCTAGTAAATCATCTGATCCTGGGTGTGGTCGAAGGATTTAAAGAAGCTGTACTTGGGCACCTTGTTACAAGTGTATGTAGGGATAAAATCCAAACAGCAATCCTCACAGAGAACCCGGAGATGCGAGAACTTTCCTTTCTCCTTCATGGCACTTATTAAGGGGACTTTGAGTCACTAGGTTACAAGCAAGAAACTCCTCTAAAAGATGGTCAGGCCATCCTCTTCTCGGCAGGGATTTTAAGTGGCATGTCCCAGGTATCCTCATTGTCACAGCTCAGAAATCATGGGCAGCCTCTGATGTTCTCAACCCAGGCTGTTGTGGCTCTTCAGGGATGGTCCGGATAGAAGAAAGCTTAAGGAAGTCTCAGAATGTAATCAGACATGTTGTCTCCCAGTACAGTGTCCTGCTCATTAACTTATTGTGGAGACCCATTAATCCAGTGTAAAACTGTAATTAAAAATAATCTCCTTTTCTTAGGGAAGTGGAGAGGGAAGGAATGGAGCAGCAAATAACTAGGCCAATTACCACAGTGAAAACCATTGATAACAATTCACCTTTCTCTACATTTCTCTTTATTAGGAAAGCTTCGTGGTTCCGCAGGGAACAATTTTCCTTCACATGCGTCCGCTTCCTGGCATTTAGAACTGGCTTTTTCACCTCCTGATCCTAGGTCAGTTTCGCTTCTCATTGCTTCTCCGTGAGGCTGGTGGTGAAGCTGTCGTAAGCCCCTTCTGGACAGACTAATAAATTATGTTCTGGAAACATGCGAGACACACCTGCCCTAAGTACTTTATTAGTTGCTTCTGTGACAAAACAGTGACAGAACCACTTAAGGGAGGAAAGGTATTTTTTGGCTCACAGTTTAATGGGACACACTCCATCAGATGGAAGAAGGCATGGTGGCCAGAGTGTGAAGCATCGGTTTACATGGAGTCAGCAGTCAAGCAGAGAGGCCTAAGCTAGTACCAGGGACTGGCTATAAACTTCAGTGTCCATCCCCCTTCCTCAAGTGACCTACTTCCTCCCGCTAGGTCTGAATTCCCAAAGGTTCTACAACCTCCCCAAACAGAACCACCAGCTGGGAGACAAGTGTTTAAAAATATGTGCCTGTAGGAGAGTTTGCCTTCAAACTACAACTCTGGGAAGAAACACCTCAGAGCCTTTGAATTCCAGTCCAGAGTCCTATGCCATCTCACTAAGCTTGGAACCAGAGCTCAGTTGTAGACACACTAGAACTAAACTCTATAGATAGATGGAGTTGACGGCCCTATGCCATGGTAGGAACATGTAGGATCAGAATCTTACACTTCAGAGTTGGGGAGATGCACTTTGAATGTTATCTCCACAATTAGCCAATCACTTCAACTGGGACAATCAATAAAGACTTATGGGACTCAGTTGAGTTGCTCATTAGTAAAATGGACTTGGAATATTCCTTATTCATTCAATAAATATTGAGCAGGGATAGAATACTCGAGATGCTAGGGATGCAGCAATGAACAAAAAAGCTTTTCTCCACAGAGCTTATTTGACAGTCACTATCCATTTCACAAGGTGGCTTTAAGGATGCAAGAAAGTGTGAACATTTTAGCCTTCCCTCCATGGGGCTGGTCTTCAAACAAGCTACAAATCAGGGAAGTCCTTGTTGGTTTTCTACCTTACCTGTTCTCTTACTTATGGACTATTCTCTTTCTCAGCCTGTGCCCAGTTCTGCAAGGACTCAGATTGGACTGGAGGAGAAGGTCAACACTCCTAGGACCTTTCCTGTCATCAGGGACTCCCCTAAAGGATGCATGGACAACTTGAAGGAGTTGTTCTGGAACTACGGATTTTCAGGAGAGGTGGTAGGCTCTGGGGGTCTACTTTGGAACCTTCCTTCCCCTGACTCATCTGTGAATCTCACCTTCTGGTGCTCCAAAGAAGGTGCTCAGTCATAACCCATTGGACTCACAGGCAGGAGAGTGGAATGTGAGGAGGGAGAGCCAAGTGCTTTTCAAGTGGAGATTCTGGAAGTCCTGGGGACTTTCTGGGTGTCTTTCACAGGAAGCAAGAGACAGGACCTGAAGAACCCTCTGAGATGGCTCCATTTCCTGCCTGAATCTATAATTGTTGTTGATGTCTAATTGACCAGACCAGAGTTTCAGAAGATTATTTTGAAACAACCCCTCTAACTTTCCAGCCAGTTTTTCCCAGCCTGCATGTGATATTCTATCTGAAACCCAATGTCGGTGAGAGGAGATTACAAAGTCAGGTGGCAGCTCTAGGAAGGTCCTTACATCCAGGTTCACTGCAGAAACCCAAACACTTCCCAAGAGCTCAAGGAAAGTTTCCTATACTGTCATGGAGGTAAGATTCTGTTATCAGTGAATAGAATATTTAGTATACTTGGAAAGTACAGATTATAGTACAGAAGCTTTTGGGAGAGGGGACCAAGTGCCAGTGACCTTGACTGTCCCCTGAAAATATGGAGGATGAATATTGTCTGCCTGAGGAAGGAAACCAGCAAGGAGATAAGTCAGTAGGTGTCCCAAGGATAAAGGCCACTTTCAGCACTGGGATCCCAACAAAGTCGTCTTCCAATTTCTTTGAAGAGCACTGATCTCCTCAAATTTGCCCCACAGGATATCTTTTAATTCTGCAAAGATACACTCAAATCTCCAGATGTTTCAACAGTGCAGCAGAGAGATCCCCTCCCTTGAAGAGCTCACTTCTGGCAGGGCTGGAGGAATTTGGGGGAACAGCTAGAGATGAAGGGGGGCTCTTACTCTGTTACAAGCTCCTTTGCACTTAGGAAAAGTGATTCAACTTCTGTGAGGCTTAGAGACCATCCTTCCAAAGACAAAATAACTAGAGCTGACCATAACTGAACACCCTTGTGCCTGATTCTAAACATGTATGACCCTACTGGAGAGTCACAACAATGTGAAAGATGCTATTACTATTGTTTTCTCTGTGTGTTTTATGTGTGTGTACATGTGTTTTATGTGTGTGTACATGTTCATACGCTTGTGTGGGGAGATGTCAAATGTCTTCCTCAGTCCATTTTCTACCTTATTTTTTTGGAACAGGGTCTCTCACTGAACCTGGAGCTTGCCAATTATGCTAGACTGGCTGGCTACTGAGCCTCTGGGATCTGCCCATCTCCACTCCAGCCTTCCTCCCAGCACTAGGTTACAGATGTATCCAGCTTTTACATGGGTGCTGGGGATCCAAAATTATGTCTCATGCTTATGTAACAAGCACTTTACTGACTTACTCCACAGTCCTACTGCTGACATTCTTACATCTTATAGAAGAGCAAAATGAGACTCTAAATGATTAGAAAGCAGCCCAAGTCTGCCTGTTATGGACAAAGTAAAAGACATCAGCCTCAGATATACTGTCTCACAGAGACTCAAAAATATTTCCAGTGAGTAAACCATTGCATATTCTGAGAGACATAAAAATCAAAGCAACTTTCCTGAAAACCAGCAGTAAGTACACTGAGTGTGATTTCCCTTCAAAAAGAGAAGGCAGTTAAGGTGAGAAAACACAAATGACTTGACACCCTACTATGCGCCTGGCACTATCCAATACTGGCACAATCCATACTTCTGTACATTTTGTTATTGAACATGATCATCCCCAAAATATCATGCACTGATGTTCAAGGTGCGTGCATGCGTGCATATGTAAGTGCATCTATGTGTGCGCATCTGTGAATGAGGACAAAAGTGGAAGTCTTCTCAACAGCTCTCTACCTTATTTAATTTTTGAGACAGCATGGTCTCTGACTGAACCCAGAGCTCATGTGGGCTCACCAGTGACCTCTGAGGTGCTGCCCATCTCCTCCTCACCAGAGCTGGGGTTACGGATGCTCACCACTGCACCTGGATTTCTACATGGGTGCTGGGGATCAGAATTCAGGTCTTCGTGTTTGTACAGCAAACACTTTCTCATTTGAGCCATTTCTGTAACCTCAAGGGTTCAGTTTTATAGCTGGTATTCAGAATGTCTGGGAGGAGTTACTCCCTGAGTCCCTAGTAATGGACCATACAGAGATACAAACCTAGCTCTAATGGTACCCAACCAAGATTTATACTTTACTTTGGTCATCCCTTGTCAAAAACCAAGAAGGTGTCCTTTTTGTTTTCCTAAAAGCCAGACAGGCTAGGAAGACTTCCCAGAGGAGGTGAAGCTGAAGTGCACCCTGATACCTGGCTAGCAGTGTGGTAAGTGGCCACTTTATCCTCCCAAACCCTCTCAGCAAGAAATTTGTCTGTAAACCGCAAATGACTGTCTGGCTAAAGGCATTGCATATTTGAAGGCACTACTAGCAAACAGCTTAATTGCACCAGGCAAACCTTGCCATCCGTTCAATAGATAAATAGCTGTCACAGAAGGCATTAATTGGAATGGCTTAAATATCTGCTGTTTATTTACAGTCACAGACCTGGCAACTGTTTGAGTGTCCAATGCAAAGGCCTGGCTGAATCTTCGCCCCCTTCCCCCTTTCCCACACCTCCCCATCCAGCACTTTCTAAGCCTGCTAGCCTGCCTACCTACCTCCTCCTTCTCTCCTTTTGGGAGCTGTGCCAGATCAGCGTTTTTATTTTATGTTGCCTGATTTATCTGTTCTGCGAAGCTTTCATTTCAACTTGGAGAATGTTCAAAGTAAAGCTCACCCTGTTACAGACTTAATTGGACCATATTTCAGTCCCAGTGCATCTGTTCAGTGTGGCTTCCGTATCCTGGGTCCATAAACTTTTATTAAGTTATATATCAGCGAATATACATATATATTCCACTAACATGTTTGGGATCTTTTTCTTCCTTTCTCTTTCTTTTATTTTTTTCCCTCCTTTTCTTTATGTTGTTTTTATTTTCACAGTAGAGGAGGCATGCCTATGGCCCAAGGGAGATGGATCAGAAGCCTAACTTTGTTTAAACGAGGAAGGACAGGACCATATTAACCTCAATTTAGTGCAGCCAATAGAAGTCAGAGTTGGGATTCTGTTAATTTCCATTTGGCTTTATTGGGTGTGTTTGATATGGTAATTCTCAAAGTCTACCCAGCCCCTCCAGGAAATCTGCTTTTCAATAGCGCAGCTCCAGGGGGGAAGGAAGAGAGATAAGGAAAGCAGGATAATTTTGAAAAAGAACACAGACTTACAGCAGAATAGCTAAACTGTTTCCTCAATCCTATTTAGTAATTTGAAATATCTTTTTAGAATAGATATACTAGTACCACCCATGCATGCCACCCAGAGAGAAAACATCCCTGTTCCTTCTGGACCTAGCTTCTGTATATGATGGTCTGGGTGGAGGGCTCTAATTGGTGGACCTGGGACTACCATCACAACTGTTTGGATTTGCTAGAACAAAGATTTCTTCCCTTGGAAGTTATCCAGCATCTGCTCATTTCTCTGGGTTGTCACTGTGCCCAACCAAGTAACAGGATCACAGAGGAGGGCTTTCCCCAAAGTGATGCTGGGAAACCACTGACTCTTGAAAATGAGAGGCATGGTAGGAGTGACACCCAGCGGGTCTGTGAGCTGAGGAAAACTCTATGCTTTCCCAGCATGTACAGCAAAACTCACTTAGATTCATTCTGGGTTGGTGTCCACTGAATTTTAAAAGCTCATCAAAATTCCCAAGGCCAAGTGCAACCCTTCTAGCAGTGCTCTAACCTGCATATATCCATATATCAGCCAGCTAATTGGATCCGCTGCTCAACAGCAGGCCCTGGGAGAGCCTTTCCTAATAGAAGTTGGGAAGGTCCTGTGGCTCCCCCTACCACAAGGGTATTGATCATCTTTTCCAGGTTCATTCTTCACTGTTTTACTTGGGGGAAAGGAACACATTTGTACTCACACACACATACACACACACACACACACACACACACACACACACACACGTGCGCACAGAGGCACCAGTACCTGGGGAATGTTTACATGATATTCTCTGAAGGAATCTACCAGCCCCATGCTACTCAGCTATTCTCTGTAACTTTATTCTTAGAGACCCCCATTGAAAGCTAAAGTCGAAAGAGAATTTAGCAGATCCTGGATTGACTCCCAGCTCCACCATAAGTCCTGGGGCTTTAGACAACTTTTATAACTTCCCTGAGTTTATGTGAAATGCATAGAATTTCTTGACCTTCTGACACAGTATGAAATTTACAGATAGTGTATGCAAACACATTCGGTTACACCCTGACTCATGGATGCATTAGCCATTAAAATAATACTCCATTATACCATAATAATAATCATCACCATATTGCTACTATATCAAATTATTAATTTTACTATTATTGTTGTTGTTATTTTGCGCCTGAGGAAACTGATTCAAAAGCTTCATTTACCGATGACAATTTTAAATTTTGATTTGATGAAAAATATAAACCTTGGATATGCTCCAGTCCCTGTGTATATTCTACTGAATATAGAAGATGAGGACAGAATCCTGTCCACTTGGATATTCATCTGTGTGTGAGGGGAGTCAGGGGGTGGGGAAAGTATAGACATAGACGAAAGAAACCTTCATCAGTGAACAGTAACACAGAAGAGAGTGCCCCATGACCGCTGTAGAGCAGGAGGTGGAGTCACTATCTGGCAAATGGGGTGGGCATTGGGACAGGCATTGAACAGCTGTGCTCTAACAGATGGGTTCCCATGAAGGGCATGTGGTCATTGGGCAGGAAAGAACGAGATAGCATTTGGAAGAAAAGGAAGTGACATATTCAGAAGTCCAGACAGGACAGTGTGTTAGGGATGAGCATTTCCTCATGGTAGAAACTCAGGGAGCATAGCAGTCGAGGGCGAAATTGAAACTGCTGTATTAGTTGTCTATTCCTTCATAATAAATGATCAGCTTTTAAGAGTTTAATAAAAATTTAGCTTTTAGGAACAAGCTATTATCACCTCACAGCTTCTGGACAGGAGAACTGTGCCGTTGTGTCTCATACATTTGGCTCCTGGCCTGTGTCTTACAAGGCGCCATTAGGGTGCGGCTGGAGCTATAGTCATCTCCAGGATCCTCTGGGAGGTGCGTTACTGGCGGGCAGGATTCTGTTCCTCATAAGCTATTGGCCTGACAGCTTCCTCAGTTCCTTGCCCCATGAACCCCTTCCAAGAGCTACTTATAACATGGCTGTATCGGCAGGATTCTGTTCCTCATAAACTATTGGCCTGACAACTTCCTCAGTTCCTTGCCCCGTGAACCCCTTCCGAGAGCTACTTATAACATGGCTGTATCCATTGGAAGTCCAGAAAGCACTGAGAGAAGAGCAGGAAGCAGGACAAAGCCCTTTTCATACCTTGCGTAATATCCCACATTTTTGACATGTTCCAAGTACTACTAGGCTATGAGTGGGTTCAGCTCACAGCCGTAGGGAGAGGACTACACAGGAGGTGAATACCAGGTGAAGGCACCATAGGGCCACTTTAGCGGTCTGGGTCTGTCTGTCACACACAGGCTAACAAAGCCTGGGGCAGCATTTGCATATTTGGCCAGGAGGCATATAGTTTGCTTTTGAGTCGTGGGAAGTTAGTAAAACTGGGTGAGGCACGAAGGAGACGATCGATGGGATTAGATTTATAGTTCACATTGACCTAACCTTGTTACTGAGAAATTGGGGTCCCATTTTGGAGTTTTTAGTCTCATTAATAGAATAATTTAAGAATGGGCTCGAAGAAAGCTTGAGGACAACGTTTATTAAAGTTTATAATAATAACCCCAGAGCAGATAAGATGTAAATCTTGGTAACTATCCAGAGGAGGAAGATAGGGAAGAGAAAGGGAGAGCCCTGGCTTTTGAGTTAAGCGTGAAGGTCTGCCATGGGCAGACAAGCAGCCACAAGGCAAAATGGGAGGTGGAAGGAAGCTTCAGAGAAACCGGAAGGAAAGCCGAAGTGCTGGGGGAAGCATGCTTAGAAGAGAAATAAAAAGAAGAGGGAGGGGTGAGAGAGATGACTCAGCAGTTAAGAGCACCTGCTAAGAGGACCCAGGTTCAGATCCCAGCGCCCACAGGGTGGGTGAAAACCAGCCAGAACTGTCCAGGAGATCTGACACTCTCTCCTCGCCTCTTGAGGTGCTGCACAGCACGGGTGCACTTATACACATGCAGGCAATACACTTTTACACATAAAATAAAATACTAAATAAAATATGTAAAAAGAAGAATAAAAGGGAAGGTTATACTTTTATGAGTATTTCAGAAAATAGGACAGAGCTACACAGCTGCACAGCTGAGGTTCTGTAAGCAACTGTACTGGGGGAGGGGGATTCTGGGAAGGAAAATATATTATCTCATTAAGGGAATAATTATTTCTCCCATCTCTTAAACATGGTTTAAGGTGAATGCACCTTTCTGAGGGGTGATCCCTTGGACAGATGATTGACTGTCCCTACTGGATTTATTAGTTTATGTTTTGAGCAGTTTGGAATGTTAGGTCTCCACCCAGAAACATAGCTTTCCCTAGTGGGCCTCCACAGAGCCCTGATCAAGTCTCCCTAACACTTCGAAACAAGCGAGAGGAAGGATCCAGTAGGAGAGACTGTCGTGAACTAGGCCAGCTTAGAACTTTTGGTGCCACTGAGGCAGGTAGCATAGGACAGCGTTCCACTCCCTGGGACCCCCCCCTTTGATTTTGGTTATGTATTTGGTTATACACTCCCTGTCGTAACAGTGCACATGGCAGCCTAGTGCTGCTCCTGCACATACCAAGCACATACACCCCTCTCCAAGCAGTGCACCTAGCAGCCTCAGGACTCCCTGAATCCATACCTGCATGAAGCTATAGATATTTCCACCTCTGAACAATACCATTATTTTTCTTGTACCTGGTCACAATCACATTTAGACAGTTTTCTATCCAAGTGCATTCCCGAAATATTTATGTAGTAGAATAGAGGGTCCCATCTGAGTGAACTGGTTTGGGCAATAAGAATAAACTGTGCACTCCAATAAACTTTTAGGTAGAATCTCCTATCTACCATCTTAAGCTTATGAATTATGGGAAGGGGTATAAGCAAAAGGAAAAATGAATGTGTCACTTCAATCAGAACAGAAGCACCCTCACTCCACCTCTTAGTAACCAAATCCTCTTCCTCTTGAACCCCATCAAAGTAAGCCCCAACCAACGACCAGCAATCGAGGCCTTTGAGTACTGTCACTCACGTCTCCTGCTATCAATCGTGACAGTTTATCCCCCTAGAATGTACACGATCACTTTACTCCAATAAAGTTTTCTTGCTTCTTTTGCAAATCTGTGTGAACTCTTGTTTTCAATTCTTTAGCTAAGAAGCCAACAACCTGGCAATGCCCACCTCAGATCTCAACTACTGGTAACACTTCTTGGCCAATGGTGAACCAAGGTAAAGAAAGAAGAGGTAGAAAGTAGGTTCTAGTTATGGAGCATTTGTAAACACATGGGAAGTCTGACTTGGGGACTGGATATAGCAGTGAGAAGGAGAAATAAGTCAAGGGGGGTGCACTGAGTATTCACCTAGGTCTAAGGGGAGCAGCATCAAGGAATGATGCCGGAGAACTGAACAAGAAACATAGGGCTCTGAGGTAATACAAGAAAGATCTAGAACCAGGCCAGTGTGCATATATCTTCTTTATAGCCTTCTGTTGGGATGTTAAAGGATTTGAACACTGGACACAGATAGCATGGGCCAAATCTTGGTTCTTACTCTCATTGGATGTTGAGTATCTTTAGTATAAAGGAGAAACTGTGCTGAAACTTACCGTAAAGATTGTTTGAAGAAGTAACACAACCTTTACTTTAAGTGCTTAGCCCAGACTTCCCTGCACCATTTACCATGCAGCTGTCTGTGTTACTTCTGGTTTTTGTTTCTAGCACTCTTCACCTCCTGTGAGGTATCTAAACACAGCTGGGAACCACAGGTGAGGTGACCACAAAACTGTGAACTTTGGGAATAGCTCTTACGTAAACCACTCACTTTATGTCTAGATGCTGTCCATGTTCTATTTTTTGTCTGACTCTTTTTTTTAATTTTTTTTATTAATTTTATTTATTTCTGTATGTGTATGAATGTACTGTCTGCATGCAAGTCTGTGCACCCGTGTCGTGCAACGCCGCGGATGTCAGAAGAGGGTCTCGGATTCCCCTGGAACTGGAGTTCTCCTGGAATTGGAGCTTCAGACGGTTCTCAGCCGCCATGTAGGTGCTGGGGATCGAACCCGGGTCCTCTGTAAGAGCGGTCGGTGCTCCCAACCGCTAGGCCATCTCTCCAGCCCCTGACTCTTTAGAAGTCGGTGCCTGGGGTTTCCTTCCTGTCACTCATCTTCTGTGGGGAAGAATTTCCTCATTTCTTTTCCTTCACAGAGTTCAAAGAATCCTATGAATACATTCTTTAAAGGACAATTTCCTTGTTGCTTCATGTTTGTAGTGGACCGGTTTCAATGACTACCATAGCAGGAAAGGGATTAGTGGGCAGTCAAGGAATGCACACTTAGATCATAATAGCAATGGTTTATTGAATACACCTCAAGAGGACAGAAGCCTGGGTAGTAGTAGAGATACTGGGTTGCAGGTGGGGGGTTGGCCTCCATTTAGGAGAAGTATTTTCATAGTGGTTAAGGTGAACTTGTTTGTGTGTTTATTGCAATAATTCACACTATGCAAAGGAGAACAGTCCAGGGTAGCCAGTATATAGTCCTTTGAGGTTACCATGTGTATATAATTTCCAGTTGTAAAATCTCTACTAGGAAAAGGAGGCTATACATATCAAGACATGCAAATGAAGAACATCCAGGCCACATCCATCACAAGACACATGGCTACAGATTTGTAGTGTTAGCTTGTATATTCTGTGGTTAGCAGTTTGGGGCTCTCAGACCATGTTCGTGCCATTTCCTCATGAAGAGGAAATTTGTCTCTTATTAATAGTCTTCCATTCACAATGTGTTCAACAGGAGTTTTTTGAAGATGGACTCCATGCACTGGGATACAGATGGGTCCTGAATCCTGCAACTGCCTTTCTATTGGGAAAAGTGGATAGAAACAAACCAACAGTGCTAAGAAGGAAATAAATGTGCCAGGATGCAGAAAAATTGCAGATGGCCAGAAGAGGACTCTTCAAGAAATTATTTAAAAGTTAAGAGATGAGAAAAAAAACTAGCCTCAAAAGGAGGACAGTGGCAGAGGAGTCCAGGGGCAAAGAGGCAAGAAGTGCTTGCTAAGTCCCGTGAACTGATATTTGCTCACAAAGCAGCACCATTCAGTAGAATTACACGCGAGCCACTCACGTGACTGCAGCTTCCCATGATGGTGATACTAAAAATAGTAACACAATGTAATGTATTTTTTTCACTATTTAGAGTCAAAGTGTTTTTGTCCAAGATGCAAATTTTATGTAATTAGTGTCCCATTTCATGTGCTCTCCTTTATAGCAAATCTTGGATTATTACATTACACATTATTACATTGGATTATTACTATTACACACATAGGGAAAATTTCATTTGGAAGTGGACAGATACCAAGGACATAATGGGCTACCAATGCTGAAAGAGCTCAGCCCTTGAGTCAACTAGGGGGATGTTACATGAGACAAGATCGAAGAGCTAGATGGGCTGGACGTGCAAAGCCTTGTGGAATAGGACATGGACGTTAAAGTCCATTCTAACATAATAGCAGCTACTGATGTATCTGCATATAGAAAGGTTTCTATGGGGCTGGAGAGATGGTCTAGCAGTGGTTAAGAGCACTGATTCTTGCAGATGACCCATATTTGATTCCCAGCACCCACATGGTGGCTAAGAACTATCTTTAACTCCAGTTTCAGGGGAATCCGACACCCTCTTCTGACCTCCGCAGCATTACACGACATGGGTTGCACCAACCTACATGTAGACAGTACATTCGTACACATAAAAAATAAAAAAATAAAATTAGCCAGGCTTGGTGGCTCATGCCTTTAATCCTAGCACTCGGGAGGCAGAGGCAGGCGGATCTTTGTGAGTTCAAGGCCAGCCTGGTCTAGTGAGTTCCAGGACAGCTGGGGCTACAGGGAGACCCTGTCTCAAGAAAAGACCAAAAAAATAAATAAATAAATAAATAAATAAATAAAAAATAAATAAATAAATAAAAATAAAATTAAAAAAAAAAGAGAAAGGTTTCTAAAAGGAAGGTGAAGCCAGGTGTCCAGGTAGGATCAATTACAACAGTGTAAGTAAAGTATGCTGACTTGGTAGTCTTTAACAAATATATTGATAGTTATTGGAATAATAAACAACATTTATTGTTGGTACCATAAACCTATCTCATAGATAAGCATATTTAATCTTTACAGTGATGCTTTGAGGATATTACTATTTTATCACATTCTTAACCATTGTTCTACACCATCTTTCTACAAAAACAGGAGGACAACTATAATATGTATATTAGAGGAAGAACTATTGAGAAATGCTCATAGAAACTGAAACCAATGAGATAGGAAAGAGGATGTCAAAGTTTCCACAATGAACAATCAAGAAGAGACATCGCCTACACACAAAGGGAGAAATAGTATGAGGGGTGAGAAAGAGCTTATAGCCTGGCCTGAGATGCCTGGAGAGCAGGTGGACAGGACGGGCAAATGGCAGTTGCATGTCAGTCTGCACTGTGGAGAAAGGGTCTGGTCTGAAAAGAGTTATCCATGTTCAGACAGTATTTGAGGAAAGCACAGGTCCATGTAAGGAGACAGGAAAAGAAGACCCAGCAGTGACAACCAAAGACCTTGCAGATCCAGAGAGCTCAGCCAAAGGAGATGACCAGCAAGTTAACTTCTTTCATCTGATGCTTCCCTGTCTCTGCCTACAATGACTGTCCTATCCAGGGTGGAGGAGCAGAGTCTTCTCTCAGAAATTTTCTCACACCCTCTGAGGCTGAGTTGACACTCTATACTAGTTGCCTAGAGCTGCTGTAGTCACGTACCACAAACTCGGTGGTTTAGATAATAGCAGTGTGTTCTCCTGCAGTTCTAGAGGCCAAAAGTCTGAGATCAAAGGGTTAGCAGGACCAGGCTCCCTCCGAGTGCTCCAGAGGAGAAACTCTCCTGTCTCTTCCAGCTCCAAGTAGCTTCAGGCACCCCTTTGCCTGAGCCTGCATCACCCCAATGTCTACTGGTTTCTTGGCATAGCTATCTCTTCTATATCTCTGAGTGTCTCTTATCACAAGAATCTACCAGGATAGATGAATTTGATATCATCTTCAGATCCTTAATTTAAATACATCTACAAATGGAAGTTGGCAAAAGAATATTTGGTATTTGGCAAAGATGGCAAATAAGTAACCTTCACAGGCTCTGGGACTTTAAATGTGACCATGTTAACACACTGTATATTACACAAGCATCTTCAGCTCTTTGTGGTTACCTTCAATATACGAAGTAATGAAAACTCATAGGTGTTTCTATTCCAAGTGGGATTTACAGTCTCAGCAGGGGTAATATCTCCCTGAACCGGGGAGAGTACTATCTGGAGAGAAGAAAAAGAAAGTTCTCTCCTGGATAACAAACAAGCAAATATAGAGGATGCTTGAAGTACGAAAGTGTCATGGTGGGAAATAAAAGTCTAAGAAGATGCTAGAATTGAGGATGGAAATAGATTCTGTAAAAATAAAGTTAGAGAAACTTTGAACTAGAAAACCATTCCTCAAAGGAGGGTATCTACATGTTATGTTCATCCCTGTACATGTCATATATATATATATATATATATATATATATATATATATATATATATATACACACATATGCAGGCATGTATGTGTAGTCTAATAGTACCAGCATAGGACTGAGTAAAGTATAGCCAGCCTAGAAGAATTCATAACACACAAATTTGCCTTCCTGGTGCCTTTAAATGCTTCATTTAAAGGACACTTGAATGGTCACTCACAAAGTAGAGTCAAGTCAAGCCTGGCCTCCATCTCCAGTCTCACCTGCCCCTGTCTGGTTTTCCCCCCACCCGCCTGACAGAAGCGTTTTGAATTATGTACTTTAATAGGCATCTATTTTACAGCCTAAAGTCACAACGTCTAACGATTTGAAATATCACTACTGCAGCCATCGCTCTCTTCAGAACTCTACATATTTAAACAGAATTTCAGTTACCACAAAAAACTCATCTTTAGAGAGCAAAAGGGAGGGATGGGGTTGGGAAATGCACTGATTTAATGTTTTGTCAAGAGGAAGGGAGTGTGGTGAGAGCTTGCTGAACATCAAATGGGCTCCAGTGCAGTGAATTTAGCAAGGCATAGAGCAATGCAAATTGGAAGATTTAAAAGCCTGAAGTTTAAACATCGCTTTTGTTTTCTCAGGCTCTAGATATTAATTAAGACTATTGTGCAAATTATAAGTCTTTCCCTTAGAAGAGATGAGGAAAGAAAACATTTGCATAAACTATCAGAGATTGCAATCCCCAAGGTGGACATTTCTACGTCTTCTCAGTGCAGGCTCTTCTTGTCCAGTGAGAGATATTACCTCACAGTACTGGGTGTCTGTCCACTGCCTTTTGCAGTGTTTGAGACTCTTTTCCTTGGGGAAGGTGGGGAATTGAAAGAGAGTCTCCTATAGCCCCAACCATCCTAGAACTTACTCTGTCAACAAGTCAGGCCTCAACCTCACAGATATCCACGTGCCTCTGCCTCAAGTGCTGAGATTAAAGGTGTACACCACCACATCTGGCTTGTGCTTCGGGCTCCTACCCTGATATCCCTGGCGTCCATGTCTCTTGTTCCATCCTGTAGGTAAATAGATGCCCTGGTCCCTGCCCTCATCCCAGTTTTTCAAAACTGCAATTCCTCATTAACTTACCACTTTGGATCCAACCACTTTATCTTCCAGTGTTTATGCAAAACCCTTTCCTTCCACTTGCTTATAAACTCTTTTTCATTAAGACATTTCTCTGTTCAGGAATTGGCAGGGGCTCTCTACTGCCTTTCAAATAAAACTCTAGGCCCACAGGATATGCATACTTCCTAGATCATGATCCCCATTCCCAGCTCCTGGATATTTTCCTTATTATCCAGTCAACTCAAGATCTGCCCCCCCTTACTTGTGACTCTCACTCTTACCATTTTTTGTTGTTAATTTTATGTGTATGAGTGTATTGTTTGCATGTATGTGAGTGCATGTATGTAAGTGCACCTATGTCATGCACTGCCTACCTACAGAGGTCAGAAGAGGGCATAAGATCCCCTAGAACTGGAGTTATGGACAGTTGTTAGCATCCATGTAGGTGCTGGGAATCAAACCCCAGTCCTCTGCAAGAGCAGCCAGTGCTCTTAACCACTGAGCCACCTCTCCAGACCCTATCACTCTGTTTAGTGCTCTGATCCTCCTGATTCTTCTACCAAAATGCTCCATTTTGTCCACTTGTCCTAGTCCTCTCTTCCTCTCAAGGGCCTGTGGAGACCTTCCAGCCACAAGTTTTGGACTCGGCAGCTCACCCTGGAAAGGAAAGCTCAGTTTACATATGATCTTTGGGACCAAATAAATAACTGACAAGAAGAAACTTCTGGAAAGAAAGATGTATTATGGCTTATGGTTTGAGAGGATACAATCAATCATGGCAGGAAAGGCATGGTGAGTGCCTCCATGGCACAGGCAGCTCCATAGTGGACAAAACATGTGCAGCAGTTTCATATTTTGGTGGATCAGGACACAAAGAGATCAGGCTGGAACTAGATCAAGCCATCTATAATCCATAAGACCTGTACCCCATTGACCCTCTTTCTCCTAATCTAAAGATTCCACAACGCTGGAGACCAAGGGTTCAAATACATGAGCCAGTCAGGGACATTTCACAATCAAATCATAAGAGGTCAACAGTGAGCCCCATTTTTCTCATAGGCATATGAGAAAAGAATTTAAGAACTTCCTGACTGGTGAGAAAATGAGATGGTTTTCCATGACTGCTGTGTTCCTCACAGATCTGCACAAATGATACGCAGTGCTGTAACTGGTCTGTTCATTTCTTACTGCACCAGCAGCACAATTGCATTAGCTCCCATTTGCTGAGGACCTACTGCGGGTCAGCTTACATATAAATTTATATTCTTGAATCCTCCTCAAACAGTCCCTCATGGTAGTGATATTTAATCTAGAAATATGGGAAAGATGAACACAATGAAGCAGAAGCATACACAGATTTATCTTATTCCACCCCCGTCCTTTGCTCTACACAGAGAGCTTAATGGTTGTTATCGATTTGATCTTTGTCCCTGCTATCATTGGTAACTATGCATTTTAATCTTGTTTTGTGGATGAATAAAGTAAGGCTCAGTGGTGTCACCAACTTGCTCAAGTGAAATGGCTAGGAAGTGCAGAACCGGAAACAGAACTCATAATCTCTCTGGGTGGAAAGTTGCTGTTTCCAAGTTCCCTGCTGCTTTTACTGATGTTTGCAACTAATTCTTTTTCATCTGTAGAATGGGAAGAATAACTCAGTGCTGTCTCAGTGCCGCTCTAAGATGAATATTGTAGTTTTTATAAATACCACATAGCTGGTGCCTGGAAGTCCAGCCTCTATTCCTCTAAGCTACACCAAGCATCACAAAACTCAGCCACAACCTGTCACCCCCCACTGGATGGTGGGACTGTGGGGGTTTGGGCACAACAGTCTGCAGATTGGTTTTGCACGAAGGATGCTTGTACTCATGGATTATCACTTATAGCTAAAAAATGAAGAAAAAAACCTGAAGGATGCAGGACAGTTATGGCAGAACACATGATCTGGGATAGGGTGGGGGTGGGGGGGAAGGGAAAGGGAAATATGCCTGATCTGAATTGGAAAATGATGTACGAAATGCACAAAGCATCAATAAAAATTAAATTAAAAAAAAATTAAAAAAATAAAAGTTCACGCTATTAAAAAAAAAACAAAACTCAGCCACTTGATCATGGTATCTCCATGCCCAGTCAGCAGGCAAACTGAGCAACTTTATTACTATATTTCATTGTATCTGAAAGCAACTGTGCTATTACAATGTGAATCTACAAATGGGCTCTAGAATTGTCCTACCACTTATACTCACACATTGTAATTACCATATATAGATGGAAGATATGTAGTCATATTCTAAAAAAAGAATGTAAAGTTACACGACTTTATACCTGCATGCAAATTTACTGTTAAAATGTGAATCTCTAAATGTGTTTAGGAATCAACCTATAGTTTATTTTCAGAATTTTTAATTTTGACTTATGTGTGGAGTGTATATATGCATATTTTGGAATAATATAAAATAAAAAGTAGTAGTGATAGCTTTATAGAATAATTTCAGTATAATCCCTGAGTTATTGAAATATTACAATAATGTATAGTTTACATTGTAAACTTATTGTAAAATTTATATTAAATTCTTATAGAACCTCCAAAAATTACATTAAAGCATATAGGTAATTTAGAATGTAAAGTTATATTTCTTTTTACCTGCATGCAACTTTACTGTTAAAATGTGAATCCCTAAACGTGTTTTGGAATTAACCTATAGTTTATTTTCAGACTTTGTAATTTTGATTTATGTGTGGAGTGTATATATGCATATTTTGGAGTAATATAATTTCAATTTATGTGTGTAGTGTATATATGCATATTTTGGAGTAATATAAAATATAAAACAAAAAAAGAGAGAAAAACCTGCTCAAAGAACTGACCCAAACAGTAAACTTCTGCATCCAAAGTGTTAAAAAAGACTGAGAAAAAGATGCAAGACAGGACTTAACATGCATGGCAGAATCCACGAGCTCTGGTGGGGGGGGGAAGGCATGAGGGGGGACATGGATGGAGGAATGAGTCTAAATTTGATTACGAAATAGGTTGCAATGGCTGGGCGTGGTGGTGCAATGCCTTTAATCCTAGCACTGGGAGCAGAGGCAGGGCGAGATCTTTGTGTGAGTTTCAGGCCAGCTGTCTACAGATGAGTTCCAGGACACTGGGCTACAGGGAGACGCTGTCCTCCGAAAGAACCAAAAAAAAAAAAAAAAAAAAAGAAATGTTGTATGAAATGTGCTCAATAAAAATTAACTTAAAAAAAAAAAACCTCAGCCACTGAGCCCTTTTGCATATCATTTGCAAACTGCAACAGGTTGCTGCACTAGTGTTTGTTTTCGATTGAAAGCATATGGACTGAGATATCTACACCTTCAACTGAGTACCTTGCAAGGCCACCACAGGAAAGCATATTCAGGATAAAATGGGTATGCAATTGCATGTGTGTGTGCATGCATTTGCTAGGTAAACAGGCACATTTTTCTCTTGATTAGTCTCTGATGTATATGAAGTTGTGAGACAATGCAACACAGTGGGATAAATCAAAATCTGTGTGTTTAAAACTGGAAGACCAACCATTATGAGAATGTCCAGAGATTCCGAAAGGAACGGGGTGCCTTCCTGCCCCCCCCATGTGCAGAACCTATTTTAGCATCGTCATCTTTTCCTTCCCGCCTTTCTGTTGGCACAATCAGTTGTAGACACTGGAAAAGTAAGTGTGGTCTTCTGCAGTGATTTTCTTAACTTTTATATTCCAGCAAAAAAAATACCCTTTCCTCTCACATAAAAATCAAAAGTGGAATCTTAACACATGAGACCAAATATTTTACTATAGGTATTTATGAGTTTAAATGTCTTTCACACAGCTAATATAAATTCCATCCTATGAGAAAGTTTTTGCTGAACACAGAAACTTGAAACAAGGATTATGGGCACCAAGTGTAGTCACATGCATTTAAGATTTTTCAGCTTCTGTATTCTCTTGAGGCTGCCTGGTATTAAGAAAATCCTAATCTGATGGGATAAGAAGTAGGGTACACATGGAACTGAATGAAAATGAAATCAAGTCAAACAAAAACCAAAGCAAAATACAGTTTTGACTACAATTGCACTAATCACTGACTTAGATTAAAAAAACAAAAAAAAAAACTTTAAGCAGAAGATGATGTGAGACTCTGCTCTGAAATGGCACAGAAGCACATGAACCCAGCAGCCCCACTTCATATGGGCTCTTGTGTTTATTCATGTGGCCCATAAAATATTTCAATTGTGGAGTGTGTGTGTGTGTGTGTGTATGTGTGTGTGTGTGTGTGTGTGCTTGTTGCAGACTGAAACAATACAATTTTAAAATTTATAAGACTTGAGAAAAACATGAAATTATTGAGTTAATGGTCTCCAAAATCTTGCACAGTGCAGTGTGACCAGCATACTTTAGGGTATGGGGTGACAGCTGAAGGGGCTGTGGACCCCACGTCACCAAGTGTAGGCTGCCATAGCACTGTACATCCCAGAGATCCACACTCAGGGCAGCAAGATGCCATAGACTTCAAGTGACAAAGGACGGAACGCCCTGCAGTCCCCTCCTGAGCATGACAGGGCAGCCCTGGTGAGTCTTTGAACAGCTCAGTTGTGTCACTTCTTTGGAAGCCTTCAATGTCTCTCTCCCCCAGTGCGCTAAAGTCTCCATTCCTAATCTACCACCCAGTGGATTTACCACCTGGCCCAGGCATTAACCTGTGCTGTGACCTCTACTGTCCTCTGAATTCATCTTCTAGTTTATCTTCACATTCTTTTTATGTTTTTTATTTGAGAATTTCACACATAACTACTGTATATCATTTCTACTCCTGTCTCTCCTGCTCTTATTCCTCCCACAATCTCCCACACCCTGTCAATTTCATGACCTATTATTATTATTGTTTTTTATATACACATATTATATAACATATTGTTATACTACACTTCATGCACATGCACAATCTATTGAGTCCATTGAGTGCTATCCATGTGTTTAGGGCTGATAACCTGGGACTATCTGGGGAGAAAACTGACTTAGCAGATACTGGAGGTGGCAGGTCCTTGGGAGAGTCCCCTCATTCACACTGACATCTTTCCTGCATCTCATCACTATGCAGGTCTTGTTTAGAGAATTGTATTGCTGAGATTTCAAGAGTGTAACTTCTTGTTGTGTCTGGAAAACGAGCTACCATCGGTGTGCATGTCCTCTGGCTGTTACAATCTTTCCCTGCCCTCTTCCATGATGTTCCCTGAGTTCTAAGAGTAGGGGTTGCATGTTATTTTTTTTAGATAAATTTTAATGTTATTTCTTTTTAAATACTTATATTGATGAATTGTGTATTTCATTAATTATCTTTCAGTCCAATTTATTTTTTTAATATCTTATTTATTATTATTTTTTTCATTTTTAACAATAAGTAATAATTTATGAGTACAAGCATCCTTCATGTAAAACCAATTTGCAAGCAGTTGTGCCCAAACCCACACAGCCCAAGGGTCTCACCATCCAGCTGGGGGACTTGTATGTTCAATCGAGTTGATCAAATAAGTGTCCAGTCTATATTGCTGTAGTTACACCATTCACCCCAATCACAGCCTTTACATTCTACCACACCCCCTCTTCCGCAGATTGTTCACTAGGCTTAGAAAAGAGGCATGGATGGACGAGAAGCAAAACAGTCTACTTTCTCTGGAGCTGTCGTTTTGGGCTCTGGTCAGTTCTGGCTGTTTCCTTTCATGGGCTGACAGTTTGTCCAGGAATAACTTTTTGGTCCTACTAATGAAGCACAGGCATTTAGATATATAGGTATTTAAACAGTACTAGTTGTTATGGTAGGTTACTTTGGTATAGACACAGATATTTGGATGGTATGTTAATCTATGAATTACATTTTTTCCTGTAAAATATAACAGGGTCTTACTGTGGCTTATAACATCTCCTAACCATTAGAAGATGTAAGCTTGTGTCATCAGCCATGGGTTATTCCTCCAAAGAGAGAGCTAATAGCCAATTGGATTTAGGATATATGGGCATATGGTTGCCACTGCTGTACAGTATTTCCAGGCAGGTGAGGTGTAGCTGGTGCTGACGGAGGAGTCTTGCTTGACTCAAGGAGACCCATATTTGCTTTATTGGTTTAGTGGCCTTTGGTAACACTCTCTGGTATTCCAGAGACCAACTGTACACTTGCAAGTGTGGTCTTGTGCTGGATAGTTTTAGTGTCAACTTGACACACCTGGGTTGAGGGAGCCTCAATTGGGGAATTGACTCCATTGGATTGGCCTGTGGCCACGTCTGTGGAGTATTGTCTTGATTGTTGGGCAATGTGGGAGGGCCCAGCCCACAATGAGTAGTGCCACCCTGGGCAGGTTGTTGTGTACCGTATAAGAAGGCTGGGCATGAGCCAGGAAGCAAGCCAGTGAACAGCATTCCTCCATGGCCTGTGCTTCAGCTCCTGCCTCCAGGTTCCTACCCTGAGTTCCTGCCTTAGGCTCCCTGAGTGATGAACTGTGACCCAGGAGATGTAAGCTGAATAAACCCTTTCCTCCCCAAGTTGGTGTTGGTCAGAGTGTTTTGTCATAGCAATGGAAGACAAACTAGAACAGAAATCGGTACCAGGAGTGGGGTATTGCTGTGACAGACCTGACCTTGGTGTTTTGGGGAAGGATTATGGAGGCGTTTGGAACTTTGGGCTGGGAAAATCATTGAATGCCTAAAGATCATTGCTGTGGAGCTTGGAGCAGTTTTGCTGAAGGAATTGTAGAAGATGGAGGCCTGGCTTGTGAAGTTTCTAGTTTCAAAGGGGAGCAAAGATCCTCAGGACTGTGTAATCTGTGGGTTCTGGTCATCTGGGGCTGAAGAATCAGCTGTAAGTAACAAGAGACCAGAACCTGAAGGGAAATCTTTGTTGTACTGGGACAACTGATGCTGGTTAGCTGGGACTGAAAAATCAGCTGTCACAAGAGACCAGCATCACTGTGGTGAAATCTTCTGGGAAGAATTTCTTCAGGGTCAGCACACAGAAGCAGTGATCCAGAAGGGGCCTGAGCCTCCATCTTGAGCAAGCCAGAAGCAGGACTTGGTAGTGTGTAAGAGTCTCCTATATGGTTCTGGTGTTGAAATTTGAGGAGGTCACAGAGAGCAGCCAAGGCTTGGCACTGTGAGAGGGCAGGAAAGACCATTGGTGGAATGCCCTGGTTGCAGTGAAGACCCCCCGGATTGCAGGGGTCATGGAAGAGCTGAGGCTTTGACCAGGAGAAGTCAAAAGAGACCATTGGTGAAATGTGCTGCTTCAGGTTGTCAGTGGGCGACCCCAGATTTTTTAGAGATGCCGGGCCTTGGTGAACCTGTTACCAACCACAGGAGTACTGGGGCAGGTGTGGAATGGAAGCAGTCCTGGACCTGCGAGATGAGCTGTGTGTGCAACGGATGCAGAGTCAGAGAGGGGAGGTTGCTGAAACCCTTTTGGAGCCCAGAAGATCATGAGTGAAGTCCTAGATGTCCAGCCTTGAGCTACTTTGCTGGACTTAGGTTTTGTTTGAGTGTGCCTGATTCTTCCCTTTGAAATAAGACAGTACTTGTTTTGGATTTTACAGCAGCCCACAGTTAAGAGACTTTTAATAGACTGTGAACTTTTAAGTGTTTGGACATTTTAAAGACTGTGGGGCTTTTAAGGTTTCACTGTCTTAGGTTGTGATTAATGTTAACATCATACTTTGGGGATGAGAACTGGAAAGGTGGTGGTTTAATAGTGATGTATTTTGTGTGTTAAGTTGACAAGGGGTCAATTGTGCTGGATAGCTTTAGTGTCAACTTGACACACCTGGGTTGAGGGAGCCTCAATTGGGGAATTGGCTCCATTGGATTGGCCTGTCACCACGTCTGTGGAGTATTGTCTTGATTGTTGGGCAATGTGGAAGGGCCCAGCCCACAATGAGTAGTGCCACCCTGGGCAGGTTGTTGTGTACCATATAAGAAGGCAGGCTGGTCATGAGCCAGAGGAGCAAGCCAGTGAACAGCATTCTTCCATGGCCTGTGCTTCAGCTCCTGCCTCCAGGCTCCTACCCTGAGTTCCTGCCTTAGGCTCCCTGAGTGATGAACTGTGACCCAGGAGATGTAAGCTGAATTAACCCTTTCCTCCCCAAGTTGGTGTCAGTCAGAGTGTTTTGTCACAGCAATAGAAGACAGACTAGAACAGGTCTCAATACATCTTTTCCATGCTTATATCAGGTCTTGAACAGCAGGGCCTTATCACCTCTCTTCTTGCAGGTATCCCAGTTTACAGGTAAGAAGCCTTTACCTTTTGGGGGGGGGCTTGGATCCCCTGGCCAACATCTCCTTGGTAGAATAATCCATTGTTGATATCAGAGCTCTCCTGTATTAATATATTTTGCTTAAGTGCACAGCTTAAGGAGACTTTAGTATTATATTTGGTTCTGAATAGAGAATAATCCTTTTCACAGTTCCTATGAAGGAGAGGTAAGAAAATCTCTCCTATTAAAACTTTGCAGCACGTAGAAGGTAAGTTTCATTAGGACTCATTATAAATAGTTGTTACAAGTAGGATCCACAGAGGGGTTTGATGCCTGTAGCAGTCTGATGCTTTTCTTCCTTTCAATGTTCATACGGGCCAACCTTTCTGCTGGCACTTCCTGGTACATCCTACACAATGCAAAGCTGTGTCTTTTCTTTCTCAACTGTTAAGTTGGTGACGTTTTGACCTGTGGAAACATACAAATCTTTTCCCGTAGTTAGGTTTAAGGTTTGAATTGCAAAGTTTTTGACAAAAAGATTTCATATATATCTGTATCCCCCCTTTTTATTTTAGGTTTTTGTTTTTTGACCCATGAGCCTCAAAAAGGCATTTGTAGTACATGTACCTATAGGCAGGAATCAAGGTGCAGATTTCATCAAATTTACCCAAGCTATTTTGGGTGACTATATGTAGTTAACTTGGGAAGCAAACTTAATTTTTTAAGTTAAATCATCCTACAGGTAAAAGAGAATGCTACAAGATGACACTGTACAACAGAAAAATTATAGAGAACATTTGTATTTAGACACATTCCCCTCTTGTATCTGTGGGGGCTGGGAACCCTACTTGTTCTCTTTTGATCAGTTGTGAATCTCTGTAAACATCTCCATCTGTTGTAAAAAGAAGCTTCTTTGATGGGCAAATGCTACATTTATCTATGAATATACGGATATGTATTAAGAATATAATTAGAAATTATATTGACTTAGGAAATAGTAATAATAGGTTCTCCACTAGGGTCTATGATCGCTCCAACCATGAGTAGTTAGCCATATTTACAAGACATGAATTCTCACCCTATGTGGTATAACTCATATATACAAGTATGTATATGTATTTTAATTTATCTTACAAAATAATGTATAATTCTTTTATTTTTTTTGAGCAGCCTTAGTGACACTTACCTCTACTTCCTCCCTCTCCCTCTGTATTACCATTTCTATTCCCTGCTTATCTAAAGTCTCTACCCCTTATTTTTCCAATTTTCCCCTTGATAGTGTCTACATTCTACTATCGCCCTCTCTAGAGCTTTATGTTCTTTTTCTTGAAGCAACTTTGATGACATTTCCTCTAAAGTTTCCATTCAGTAATGCCTAGGAAGAACACTTTGGGGGTGGCTATGTTTACCCATGATTACTATTAATAAAGTTACATTAGCTACTATAATGGTTTGACATATTCCCCATGGACTTAGACTTTGAATGTTTGTTCCACAGCTCCTGTTGTTTTGGGAGGCTGTGGAACATTTAGGAGGTAAAGGCTTAGTTAGCAAAAGTAGTTTACTAGGGGAAGGCCTTTGAAGGGAAGAAGGCCTGATGCTTGATCTCTTCTCTCTCTCTCTCTCTCTCTCTCTCTCTCTCTCTCTCTCTCTCTCCTCTCTCTTCTGGTTGGTCATGATGTGAGGAATCTTTGCCACACTGTCTGGCCCCATGAGCTCTATGCCACCATGAACTCTGCTTTCCATCTATGATGGACTGAAAACACTTCAAAACCGTGAGCCAAAATAAAACTTTTCTCCCTTATGGTGCTCCTGTCAGAAATTTTGGTCAGAGAAACACAATGTCACCAGCTGTAGCCTTTATTAAGGAGCTCAGTGGCCTCTGCCAGCTTCTCTCTCCCAGCATCTCTGCCTCGTGGTGATGTTTAATTTACATAATAATCGGATTGTCCTCTCTGCTGACTCTGAAATCTGTCATATTTCTTTACACTCTTCTGTTTTCTTTTCCTCTTTTTTTTGGGGGGGAGGAGAGAGTATTGCATTTTAGACTTCTAAGTTATAGTCTATCTTTTTAAATATACATATTAAATACTGGATTTTATGCATTCTGTACAACACATCTTAATCATATTTAGACCCTCCCACTATAACCCCACAGTCCTCCCTCTAGATTTTATGCATTCTGTCATATATGTTAAAGCCTTTCAAGTCAAGTTTGTGTACCCAGATGTCCTTTGGTGAGAGTTCATCCACTGGAACCTGATCAGCCTTCTAGTATCACTGCCTTAAAGAAGACCAACCTCATCTAAGATTGGGAACTTCTGCCCATTTTTCCAGTTCTAAACTGGGTTCTTGTCTAACTGAGTTTTCCTGAGTCCTACCCATGTGGTTACCATTGCTGTAAGTTCATATGAGCAAGTTCCCAGAAGCCTGGAAGACTGTTTCCTTGTGGTCAAGTTCCACCCCTGGCTCTTAGACAATCTTTCCACCCTCTCTTCCTCAGTGGTCCCTGAGCCTTGGACAGGTGAGGTTTAATATAGGAGTCCTATCCAGGGACACACTCTGCACTCTTTTATCCTTTACACTTTGGCCAGTTGTGGCCTTCTGTATTAATCACCCTCTGTTGCATGAGGAAGCTTCTTCTGCTTTCTTTGATTGGATGTCTACGGGCTAATTTGATGCCTTTTCCTGTGATCATTTTGTCAACTCCCATCGTAAATGTTTCCATGTTGTTTGTCTCCCCCATGGAACTGAGCTTTATGAAGGTGAAATGGCATATATGATTGTTAACACTGATGTTCTACTTGGCAGGATCCAGAATCCCATAGGAGACATATCTCTGTGCATGTGTTTCTAGACTGGGTTAACTGAGGTGGAATCATTCCCTGGGTACGAGTCCTGGGCTGTGTGGTGCAGAGAAAGTGAGCTCAGTATCTACACTCTTAGTTCTCCCCTTTGGGGCTGCAGATGCAGTGTGACCTGCTACTTCCCATGCCTGCTGCCCTGATACACGAAACCCTTGAACTGTGAGCCAGAATAAACCTTCCCTTCCTTAAGTTGTTTTTCTTTTGTCAAGTATTTTGTGGCAGTAGCAAGAGAATAGTAACTAATCCATCCACCATTTAAGCCAGATCTCTGGTCTGGTCTACAGCTGTACCTCGAAACTCTGTTGAATTTAATCTGAAGGAACAGAAGCATAAAACTGCTAGCTGGTAACATCGCCTTGTCTATTCATTACCTCCAGGCTAGAGCTGCCAAAATCCATCCTGAATAGAAAGTGTTCCTGCTTTTAACGACATTATTGTATTTTAGTCTTAATATTGTTCTGGAGCACAGATGTGCATTTCTCAGGGTGAGTTATTATTCAGGTGACAGAAGTAGGGTATATGTCTCAAAATGTGTATCAAATTTTGCATTTTCCACTACCTTTGTAGGAAACATTAACATTGGCACATTAAAGAGCCCAAGAAACAAAGAAACCAATGAAACTTGTTTTGCCTAGCATTACCCAAACCTGAATGTATAGCATGGAGTACTTTTCTTCCAACACCTATTAACAGGCCTTGAATCAACCCCAGGTTCTGTAGAATCATCTCTGCAAAGATTAAGTCTAGTCTCATCTTTTCTTGATTGACATCCTGCCATGGTCCCCAAAGAGAGTATGGTGGCTGAGTTGTATTTCAGTTTGATAGTTTGAATCTGTTTCTTTTCTGTGTTCTGTAGGGAACTGAGAACTGTTTATTTCTCTTTCTTATAAACAAGGGGGTCAAGTTTTCTCAAGTTTGCTTTCACCAGAAGACTCCCAGGGTCATTTTACTTCCTGTGCACATTAAGGTGTGTGGAATCAAAAGGATTTCAGGAGGAATTAAAGCCCTCGAATCCCCCTCACTTTAATCACAGCCTGTTTAGGAATGAAGAGCTAACCCTCTGATTTCTATGCCTCATTATGTCGCTAGGAAGGTGGGATTTTCCCACTGACTCTTGCAAAGTGATGCACAGCATTCATGCCATTCTTCATGGAGTCCTCATTGGCTTGACTTTCTCACAGATGATCTTGTTTAAGTGATTTCCCTGAAGGTCAGGAGAACGACTACACAATCATAAGTCACAGAGTTTGCTATGCAGCCTTCTTTCCCATGTGGGGTATGCATGTCAATGCCATGAGTCTTACATGACAGATAGCACACATGAAACCTAGAACTATGTTTTCTGGTTTTCTCTTGCAACCCACAGCAAGTCCATTAGCAGGTTCAGAGGACTCTGCATATTCATAAATCCAACAGCTCCCCCCTGGCCCAGGGCCCCAGCACCTATAATCTCTGCCTTTGTCTAAGCCACTGTCCTGTTTCCACCGGGTCTCTGCAACAGCTTTCCTAACCATCCCCCCTGCACCCTTGCTCCGTGTATAGATTGTCAATTCTTGTAAACAACTGATCTTGATCCTTAAGTTAGAGCATGTTAGTCTATTACACCCAAGAACTACATTTCTTTCCATGCCTATCTCAGTGTAAAAGCTCATGCCCTCCATAAGGCTCTGTACCTTCGTCAGTATACAATAGATTCTCTCTACCCTATCAGATCTCCTCCTTGGTCTCAGAACTGCTTGCTGGTTTCCATCCCAGGGTCTTTGTCTTTATTATAGCGACAGCCCGACACTCTTGTTCCCCTCTAAACATCCATGCTTTGTTTTCTCACCTCCGTCAAGTCTTTGTTCCAGTGCTGCCTTCTTGAATCTTACTGACTCACCTCTAACCTTACCTGCATCTTCATCTACTTTTCTTTCTGAAGCACTATTGCCTCCTAAAGGAGCTTTGGATGAACTATTATTTTCGGCTCTCCCTCTTCATAAGAATATAAGCATCATGAGGGCAGGGATGGGAAGTCCCCAGCATGAAGTCCTATTACCATTACAGCTGCACAAGAGCTTTGAGTTGCGGAACTGGACTATGGCGGACATTTTGGAGTCCTTCAGTCTGTTTGTATATCTCTGGGATCAGGCGCAGGTGGTGATGAGGTGTGGAGAGTTGTCACAGTTTCAAATGTCTAATGCATTCTTTCCATCCATCCTTTGTGAAGCCACACAACAAACCCAGTGTCACACTTCCTTGTTTTTGGTTGGAGTCATCTCAGCTCCCTGTGTTAACTCAGATTAAATAAGTCTCATCAGAATCTCTGGCTGTCAGTTATAAAGGCCTTTGATTTTTAGACTTGAGAAAATGAATGAATGATCATGTAATACATGCAAATTAGTAGCCATTTTTGGAAAACATGGACTCCATGGCTAGGGGAGGGGACTAGCTGAGTGCTAGTTATTGATCTCCTTCAGCCCCTTTGTGCAACACAAGGACTTTGAGGCTCAGGGACACTGACTTTCTCAAGGTTAACCAAGCTACTCATTGGAAGAACAGGGAATGGAACTCAGTCTTTGATTCCAAACTTTGTGTTGGCATGATCAAAGCACAGTCGGCTGCAGAGGAGACATGCACATGCTGTATGTAACATTTGCATAACATATTACACTAAAGACGGAAACCCAACTGAGATTCTCAGCAGGAAAATAACAATTATTTAATCAGGACTCTATTTATGCGTTTATTGTGAAGGCTAGGTTAAGATTCACTGGCTTGATTAAGGGTACTGCTTACACATGAAAGTATTTACTGAGCTGAGCTCCCTGGAGTGAAATTCAAACAAACTTGTGACATCCAAAGCACATTTTCGTGTCCTAAAAGCCATGAATATCTTTATTGAGGGCCAGATCTTTTCCTTAAAACAAACAAATAGTTATCCTTAAGGGATAAGGTGTAAACAGAGCCTACCAAAACAGAGTCCTTCCTGAGTTGCACTGGCATTTCATCCTGAGTTTTAGTCTTTAAACCTAATGAATATGAATACACCTAGAGCTGCGAAATGTAAAGCTTCTGTGTATTCAAAAGCATTGTTTTGTCATGTGCAGCATATTTGATCCTTAGAATAATCATGCAAGGTTGGAAAAGCAGGTATATTGTCTCTCTTTCATAAACAGAGAAGTTCTCAGGGACTCAAAGACTTGTCCAAGGTCTCCCAAGTTGTTGATGAAGGAAAACACTACCACTGGTGAGTCTGTGGAGGGGGTGTATGCAGGTGAATGCAGGATATCACCATGGAGTAGAAGAGCTATAAGATCTGCCTGGTGAATCACTGTCTACCACTGGGAACACAAAGTCCCAAGCTGGAAATCCTTTCTGATTTTACAAAACAGTAAGTAGAAGAGAAGAGAGGTTTCCAGATCTCTGCTAAGTCAGAAGTAGAAGGTGGACAGAGCCGGAGCCTGCCCCTGACTGCATTGTTTGGTATGAACATGGGGCAAGGTGGGTTTAGGATTTCCTCTCTACAGGCTGGCTGGAAACTGAGTGAGGCCAACTCCACCCTCACTGACCTTGGGCAGGTTACTCCCACTTGGGTTCTCAGTCTTGGCATGGGTAAAACAGAGCAGCAGAGCCATATTTGTTTTGTGACATTTGTAGGATGGCCAAATGAGAAAGCTTCCTCTCTGCTTGGCTGACAGGGTTCCCAAAGACAGGATTCCCAAAGACAACTCTGGCCTTTGTGGGTTCATCTTTTGACTCATCAGATAAGTCTGGAGGAATTTCTAACCCCCAACTCTGGGGTGGGCAGAAACACAGTCTCCTTGCTGAAGACTGTATACAAAGTGATGGTTCAAGGCTTAAAAATCCCTCCCAAACATGTCACTGTTTTTATTTTTTTACTATTTTACTATTTTTATTTTATGTGTATGAGTGTATTTCCTGGATGTATGTCTGTGCACTTGCGTCATGCAATGTTTGCAAAGGTAAGAAGGGGTCATTGGATTCCCCTGGAACTGGAATGATGGACAGTTGTTAGCAGTCACGTGGATGCTGAAATCAAATCCTGGTCCTCTGCAAGAGCAGCCAATGCTCTTAACTCCTGAGCCATCTCTGCTGAGCCATCTCTCCAGAGTGTTACTGTTTGTAATGGATTAAAGCAAAAAAAAAAAAAAACCTGTCTGTGTTGTTAGCATTGTCATCAGTCCAGGAGGCAAGTGGAGGGGAAGGCTAGAGCCCTGACACCCAAATTACCTAGTCTGTCCTTTAGAAAAGCGATGGCCGGTTCCTGTGCCCACCCTTTCCAGCTGCTGGTGCTGTGCCAGCGTCTGATCAAGCCCCTTTCAGCTTGGTCAGAATCTAATCTCTTCCCAGGGCCCACATTTCCTGCACCCTACTAGGCTTACCCACCGATCAGCCTTTGCACCCCCCCTGTCCTGGCCCAGAGCGAGGGCTAGTCCAAGCTGCCTCCCTGGTTTCACATTTTTTTCTCCCCTCTCTAAAAGCAAAAGTTCCTTAAAACAGACAAGCAATTGCCATTGTGTTCTTCATACTAGGCTCCGTGGCTACAACACCCTCTGCTGCAGGGTAGCATGCAGCTTCCATAATGGGCCTTGTTTAAGCTGATTGTTCCTGGAGATAAGTGACTACTGAGAATGGATTCACTTTCCTTAAACTTCTGAAGGCAGAGGGGATGGAGAAAGCTTTACTTTGTTAATTTTTTTCTTTTTTCTTTCCTTAAAAGAAGAAGCAGCAGTCCCTCTGAGCCTAGTCATACCTCCCCTGAGATCCTCATTTCAGATTAGCCTGTGGGGTGTGCATTGCAGTCCAAGCTCCTTCTTCCAGGGGCTGGTTTGATATTCATGCCTTTACCAGGATCATGCTCAAAGGCTGGTACTCCCTGGTGTCTGCCCACTCCCTGGCTGTCCCTGTATCCTTGAAGACAGCTCTATTACGTTCTTTTTTTAAAAAAAATTATTTATTTATATTTATTTATATGAACGTACTGTCTGCATGCAGGTTTGTGCACCCGTGTCGAGCAATGCTGCGGAGGTCAGAAGAGGGTGTCAGATTCCCCTGGAACTGGAGTTCTCCCGGAATTGGAGTTATAGACGAATCTCAGCCACCATGTGGGTGCTGGGGATCGAACCCGGGTCCTCTGCAAGAGCAATCGGAGCTCTTAACCACTAGGCCATCTCTCCAGCCCCAACAGCTCTATTATGTTCTTAGCTACCATCTCTGTCCCTCCTGGGCTCGCTCTCTTTATTTAATGTGCCTTTTCTTTTTCCCTCTCATTTTAATCTCCAGTCTGGTTCTCCCTGCTACTTCCGCTCCTTGCTAACTCCTCTTCTCCCTTCCTCCTGCCCCGCCTTTCTGCCTCTCCTAGTCTTTCTGTCTTGTCCTGTCTGGGTCTCTAATTCCCTCTTTCATAGGTCCAGCGCCTACCTGTCTGGGTCTCTAATTCCTCCTTTCCTAGGTCCCGCACCTATCTCTACTGTCTCCTCAGCTGTAGCTCTGAGTCTCCTGGACCCTCGAATAAACCAGGGGAAGGTATTAGGTTTGCTAGGTTGAGTATTACCTTTGCAGAGCAAGGTTGGTGTGTGCCCTGAGCATGGACTAGCCTGGGCTAAGTCCAAAGGAAACCAGGACACAGATATTATAATATAATCTAATTTTATTAATTCCCATGCAAGTTAGTTCTGTAATTCTAATTCTGTCCTGCCCTAGCCTGTCTCCCCAAGGCTGCTCACCTACAGGGCATTCTCTTAGCCTCTTGGAAGTGACAGAGGGGATCCACACTTGGGAGTTCCAAGAAGTGGTTGATTGGCTGAAGCAGACCTCTCTCAGACAGGGTCTGTGACAGCTCAGGAAGGCCAGTCTGGGCAGCAGCAGTGGCCAGCAGGATCAGTGTGCACTTCGGGCAAACTGGAGTCAGGGGGACAACATGTCTGTGTTCTCTGCTGAGAGATTGGTTCACAGAGCAAAGTCATTCTGCACTTCCCAGCTTAAGTAGCTGGTAGCCAGGCAGGAAGCGTGAACTGGTCCCAGATGCTGATCTCAGGCTTGTGCCTCTGGGTCCCTAGTCATGGCCTAGCTGAGTTCGTGCCCAGGTCCTGGATGAGCAGGGTACAGCTTCTGGACCTTCTCTGGCAGCCTAATCAGCTGAGCATGGTCAGTTTTGGGCTCTCCTAGGGCCCCTTTCCTTGCTGGGTTCAGGGCCTCTGCTGTGCTCTGGGCTTTTATCTGAACAGCCTTGGGTTAGTGCAGTTTCTGACTAAGCTAAATTAACTTTCCTATTCTCTAAAGTTACAGCATTTCAAATCCACCCATTTACTAATGTTATTATGCTCCTTACAGTGGGCAAAATCACTTAGGTCAGGTTGGGTCTTTAGTTTTCTAAGAGCTAAATCTAAAGAGGGAGGCAGGCGAAGGAAAGAAGAATTCTCTCCGGAGTCTGCTGAGGGGAGGCAAGCTCCAGGACAAAGCTGGAACTCAAGGACAGGACAGCTGAATCAAACGAGCCAAAAAGCAAAATGGAGAAGCTGGCAGCCATTGCCTGACTCCAGAGCAACAAGGATGCAAAACTCATTAGACTCAGATAGAGCTGCTCTCCAACCAGTTCCCACTGTTCAGACACAAAGGCACCAAGGTGAAAGCAAAATGCCAATCAATCTCTTAAAGGGGCCACTAGCTGGCATCTAATATCTGGATAAGTGGAAGTGGGAGGCAGGTGATGACCATGTCTCCATGAGTTCTTTAGGTGTGAATGGAGAACAAGCGTCTTTATAAACACATTACACCTCATGGGGAGTAGAAGAAATTCAATTAAGTTTGAATGAGAAGGTAACTTGAATATCAATTAATTGTCTAATTGAAGATAATGGAGACCTAGGGCACCCTGCCAGGTTGATTCCCACACCCAAATCCAGAGATTTTCCCAGGGATTAAAGACATAATTTAATTACACCTTCCTATTAGATTAGAAGCTGATTGCATTCGGAGATGTGAGTTAATTACATAGTTAATTACACAGCCAATAACTCCCCTTTCCTAATAGCATGCTGGCTGTGGGTTGGTGCCATAGACAGGCTCCCTTTCCTGAAATGGGAGCCCTGGGAACCCAAGGTGGAGGAAGTGTCTTCAGCAAGGGGACTCTGGAATACTAACAGGAAATTACTCTAATCGCCCCTTGTTCTTGGTGAACAATAAATTATTCTAATAACATTTGCCTTTGTGTTCATTCATTATCCAAAGGTAATTAGGAGCTAAGGCTTCTGGAGGCCTCCCTGGTGGCGCCAACAAGGCGGCACTGAGGGCTGCCTTCATTTTGGATGCCAATCACCTCCAGAGTGGCTTCCTGTGCCCCATGGATGAAGTCACCTAGGACTGGACTTGAAGCTGCCTGTCATCTTTGACTGTAAACTAAGCTACCGGTTAAATTTCAGTTTTGCTGTTTTATTGCCTGGGAGATGCAGAAGGCCTTTGGTTGAAGGAGATGACCTGGTAAGTTGTCCAAAGGCATGGGGCAGGCTGAGGGGCTGGAGTTCAGTCTCATGCTAGCCTTGTTTGTGGCAGGACCTCTCAAACCCAGCTACGCATGTGTGTAAATTTTAACATAGTCAACTTCTCTTGTTAGAATGGAAAACTATGTGCTGAGTGACTAGGAAACACCAGAAATTTATTTCTTTATTCTGAAGGCTCAACATCCAAGATCAAGAATCTGGACATTTCAGTGTCTAGGAGAGGCTACTCATGATCTGATTCACAGAATTCTTCACACTGGCTTCTCACACAGCAGAAGGGACGGGGGAACTCAATGGACCTTTCAAAAAAACGTGTGTGTGTGTGTGTGTGTGTGTGTGTGTGTGTGTGTGCAAGTGCATGCCGGGGGACAGAGGAGAATGCCAACTGCCCTATCTATCAGTCTTCACTTCATTCCCTGGAGACAAGGCCTCACACTGAGCCTAGAGCTAGGCTGGTAGCAGCAAGCCACAGTGATCCTGGGTCTGCCCATCACCCCAGCACTGGGGTTACAAGCATATGCAGCCTGCCTTGGCCTTTTACATGAATACTGAAGATTGTGAATTTGTGTTCTCATGCTTGCAGAGCAAGTACTCTTACCTGCTGAAACATTTTCCCATCCCCTCTATAGCACTTTTAAAAAGAAACACTAATCCTACTCATGAGGGCTGCAGCCCCACCGTCTAACCACCTCCCGATATTACATTGCTGATAAATTTTCACACATGGACTCAGGTGAGACACACACAGTTAGTAACAGTTTCATTTGAAGGTTATCTGTGGTTTGAGTTTTGGATACACAGTGAAATGAAGTTTAAGTCACCCCATTGGCTGCTGGGTAGAACAACCGCCAACACTGAAACATTAATGATTGCCAAGGCTTCCTGAACCCATTATTATGCTGAGTCACACATGAACATAAAGAGACCATGTGTGGACCGAATGGTCATCTCCTACACCTGCTGAGCTGCCTTCCTTCAAACAGGCTACAGATGGTAGCTTTTCTAGTGAGAATTACTAGTGTTGGGTTTGACCTGCCCTGGCCCCCTCTGCTGGGGATGCATTGTATGAGGTCAGTTGTCAGACTGACTGCTGGGAAGGGGAGAACAAGCCTGTTTTATTGCCTTCTGGGGAAAGAATTATTGGAGAGAGTCAAACAACAGCAGTTGCCAGTGATGTGGACTTTGCCACGTTGGGTAAAATGAAACATATAGACACATACATGGCAAACAAACTAGAAGCGAGCTTTGGTCCCCAAACATCCCAGTCTTCTCCTCTGTCCCCACAACACCTGCTCCTGGTCACACACAGCCCTTCTCATGCTCTTCCTTCTCCGGGATCCAGCAGTTCTGCTGTACCACCAACCTGCCACCTCCCACTTAGAACTCCTCTCAGAAGCCTGTGCCCAGCTGATCTCCTTCCTTCCCCCAATGCAATGTAATCCTGACTCACCTATCACAGGTGCGACCCTCTGCTTCCAGGCCTGCTTCTCCATGGTGGGTGAGACATGTGCGGGCATATGTCCAGCTGTTTTCTCCATCTGTGTGTGGAAGTCACTCAGTAAATCCTGTGAACTAGAACCTCTACGTTACCCTAGATATTTAGAAGTTTGGATGTTGGATCATACTGCAGGGTTGATTATCCCGGACTTTTCTTGCTGAGATTGGGTTGATTCAGTTCTGGCAATCTTAGCATCTCTTGGACATAACTCCACACAGGGCTTTGATGGCCGCCGGCCTTTCATAGGTCTCAGTCAATTACCATGGGATCCTTGGCAAGGAGTTGTTAGAAGAAAGTAGTCTTTGCTCCTTTCTATTTCCCACTAGGCCATCTGCTCACTCCAAATCCCCCATAAAACTTTATGACATGAGGATGTTGTATGTTACCTATGCACTAAGCTTTTCATCTTGGGTCTTCTCACCTTCCATTCCCATGGAAGCATGTCCATGCTGTAAAACTTGATGCTGAGAATTTTATCTTTACCTAACCTCATCTATGACTCTTTAAGCAAAAGATGCTGTTTTCCATTTCAGAGAGTTGAGCAGTCTCAATTAAGATTCACTATTAATAGTTAAAACCTCAGTGTTCATGCACTATTTGCATTGAATAGTCTCCTTCAAATGCCTTAACTCACTAGTTCTCCACTGAGGGTGGTAACTACCCTGGGGACACACAGAAATAATTGAGAATTTACTGGTTGTCACAAGGACTGCCTGAGTTATTGTCAACAAATTCAGTAAGTGCAGGGATCTTAAAGGTTTTGATGTGCAGAGGGTAGTCCAGAACAATAAACTGTCCCATCTGAAATGCCAGTGGTGCCCTGTTTAGAGACATGGCACTGAGGATGACAAATGCCAACTGTAGGAGAACCTTGAGACAGAAAGGGGAGGAATTTGAGAACAGGAAGCCAATTGAGAAGTGGCTGGGCTGCTTGCCCCATGTTGACTCAAAAACCTAGCTCTTCCTGACATCCTTCAGATATGCCTTCCTCCCCTCCAGAGCCCTGATCCAGAGTAGTATCAAGGTATTATCTCCCCGGATTCACGAGTTTTCCAAGGAAGCACAGGACAGAGGCAAAAAACTCAGCTCTTGGAAAGAGCACTTCTCTACCTGCTCTGTTTGTGACCCGAAGAAAGCTCCTACCAACAGGGCAGCCTCACATTAGGGTGGTGGGGGTAGACAATCACTGGAGCTGGATGAAGCCCAAGGGTACTATTCTGATCAGTCATGGAACCTGGATGACTCAGTTGACCAAAGAGGCAGATAGAATCTGTGAGCTGGTTTTCCTGGGGAGTCCTCATTCATTTGGAAAAAAAAAAAATCTGCCCAGAGAGGTTTGCTTTTCTGAGAAGGCGGAGAGAGTTACCTCCAGTTGACATTTCAAGAGTGAATATGAAAGCATGGTAAAGCCATTGTGCACATTGCGGGCAGCTGGTCATATTCATGTCTTTCCAGATCCTCTCCAGATGTTGGGGTATGGGCTTCAAGTCCTCTCTCCTACAGGTGAACATTCTGGAGGGAGCAATGAGATAGCAGAACAGAACATAAAGTGTGTAGAGTCCTTGGTTTCGGACAATCGAAACTCACTAAGCATGAATGAAATTTATTCACAGAATAACCGATTTGCAATGCAATGCAATCAGAAAACAGTCTGGAACAAAGGGAGGCTGGCCAACAAGTGGACACGGGAGCCCCAATCCACTCATACATACAGACTTCTACTGTCATTGTCTCCCTGACTCAGGCATGGTGTGTGCCTCCACTGGACACTGGGTGTCGTGGCTACCTTGATCTCTCAGGTCAGGTCTTAGAGATGCCTTGATGCTACTGTCGTCTGCACTTCTGGGGAAGCCTGTCTCCTGCCCTTTCTGTATGAAGCAGCTCACAGAAGAGTCCACAAGAGATGCACATGGCTAGCCAAGCAAGAGTCAAATTCGTACATCTTATTTCAAGGGAGCCAGGAACATGCCCCATCTTTTCAGCTTGTGTAGTAAGAAGGCATGTTCTGACTCAGTGGTAACATGTTGTGGCTCAGTCCCTTTTATTTCTTTCGCTTTTGTTGGTTGGTTTTTGTGTTTTGAGAGTGAGTTATATGCAGCCCAGACTGGCCCTGAAAATTTCCTCTGTGTGTTTGTTTGTGTGTGTGTGTGGTATCTGTATGTGTTTGTGTAGTTGTGTCCATATATGGGTGTGCATACCTATAGAGGCCAAAAGTCAGCATTCAGGTTCCTTCGCTTATTATTTGAGAAGGGGTCGCTCGCTGAAACCAAAACTCATCAATTCACTTAAGCTGGCTGGGCAATGAATTCCAGGAATCCACCAGTCTCCACTCCCTAGGTGCTGGGTAGCTGGCTATAGGCGTGCCCAACACCACAGCCAGCACTTTACCTGAGTGCTGGAGATCTGAATCCAGTTCCTCGCGGTTGCATGGCAGGGACTGTATGGGCCAAGCCATCCTTCCAGCTCCCAGCCTTCAACTCTTGATCTTCCTGTCTCCACTTCGTGAGTGCCAGGATCATACATGCGTTTCACACTGCCCAGCTCTTAGTTACCTTCTGTTGCTGTGATATAGCATATGAAGTGGGTAATTTACAAAAAAGGAGGCTAATTCAGCTCATAGTTCCAGTAGATAGGAAGCTCAAGATTGGGCAAGCTGCATCTCATGTTGCTTTACCTTAGTAGGAAACAGAAAGCCAAGCGGAGGGGCACATGCAGAAGAGAGTAAGTGCAGCCAGACTCCCATGATAGCTAGTCCATTCCCTGAGAAAGACATCAGTCCCTGGGAGAAGGCCTCTTCCTCATGACCACACATGGCCAGTAGGCCCCTCCTCCTGGCACTCCCTCATTGGGGAGTTAAAGTTTCTAACACGGGATTTTAGGGAAACACTCCTCAGATCATAGCCCATATGACAGGAAATGGTTCAAACAATAGGGTATGAACCCAGCTGCCAAGCAGCCTCAAATGCACCATAATGTGAGGAGACTTCAGGGATTTCTACTGCAAGAAATGCAAATGAGTGTTGTTAATCAAGACAGGAAAAGATAAGGAAGAGGTAGACTACTAAATTCTTGTCCCTAAGGCTGAGACAATTAAGAAAATTGAGATTTTCTTATCCTCCTCTTACAGGATCGAAGAAGACTTAAAGGAACTAAAATCACTTTCTTCCTAAGATAGTGTCAGATAAAAGCAGGTGGCAGCCAGGGTCTGCCCCCTGACATCTGCCCCCTGACACCACCACAGGCTTTGCTCAGCTATAAGCAAGGGATGTCTCAAACCACTGAGTTTTAGGAAGAGCCTGTAACACACCAGTAACTGAACAACACAATAAACCTCAGGATTGTCAGTATTCTACTTGGCTTTCTAGATCCAGCCGCAAAAAGATATCAACTCCTTCCAGAAATGTGCACACATATTCACACATACCTGTACACATATTGTGCACATACATGAAGACACAGAGTCACGAGAAGCACAGAAAAGAGAAGATGCTTGCATGTGCACTTCTTACTCTGGCTAGACCTGGTATAGTTCACTCGGCATCCCAGAATCCTTGTATGCTTGGCTGTACAGCGCTCTTCCTGTCTTCAACCCTCTTAGCTCTGTTCTTACCATTTGGTCATGGGCCAAGGCCTGCTCACTCTCAGCTCTTCTCATGATCAAGTCAGTAGTCAGCAATTTATTCACTGAAGATGTATGACTGGAAAAAGCCAGATGTAATCCCTTGTTTTTGGGCCTTCTCAGAAATCCTAGTGGTTCTCAGACAGAAGAATGAATCCCAGGAGACCTGGTGCACATCAAGACGGACAAGTTGCAGAAGACCAGAAAACTATGCCACTGTGGGAAAAGGCTAAGTGTGTGTGAAGAGGAAAGCGGGGAACACTAAGACAGCCAACCAGTAGGCAGCCTAATGCTGGTGAGGAAACAGATGAAGAAAGCAGCTGGGAGATCTGCACAGCAAATACTCAGGAGCAGGAACTCAGAGAAGAGTCTGGCTGATGAATCTTAATGTTATATAGTGCTCACCTACAGCCAAGATCTCTGTGAGATATGGGCTTGGAGAGAGCTCACACAAACAAGGCAGCCTCTCACCATACTAAGCATCTCCAACTAAGCTCTGCTGTGCTATCTCTCTGGTCCCATCACATTCCGTAGAGGGGCTGAGTTGCCATCATCCAAGCTGGGAGCTGTGGATTGGATGATACAGATTCAGGGCTAGAGGCTCACGGAGGATGAAGCTGTGGCAATAATCAGAGCTCCTGATAGCTGAGTCCACTGCAAATCTCTGGGAGCTCTGAGGCATGAAGGGAACATGAGGAACATATTCCAAAGAAGCACTCTATCACTGAGCGGCAACATATTGATCAAGGATTCCAGGCTGCTGATTTCTCAATTCAGGATGCGGTGGATGCTTTAATAGATTCTTTTTCAGCTGGAAACATTGAGATCCTAGGTTTCTGAATTCTTGCCATAAGGAAAAAGCAGCAGATGCATGGCTGCTGGGAGATGAGACTAGAAAGCAAGCTCAGGTTGACCTGAGGCTGATGCGGAATCAGAAGGTCTCTGGGCCAAAGGACATGGCCTACTTTACTCAAGCTTCTGTTACCTATGCAGGCATGTTGATGTCTATTGTTACATTCCCATGCAAGACTCATTTGTCCTGTCACCTCTGCACATGGGTGAGGTCCTGCAGCCCATGAGTTGATATGGGAGATGGCACAGATGAGAGTGACGGAAGCAGGAAGTAATATTAGGGAGCAGTGGGGGGTGGGGCCCAGGTGAGGTCTAACTGCTGCTTCATATTCCATGAAGCACATCTGTTCTAGGCAGGCAGAGAAATCCAAGTGGTAGAAGAGGCCCAGCAGTGACAGGGCAGATGTGATACTGGACCCTTTCATCTTCTAGCAAGGACTGTAAGGGATGGGCAGGAAAGGTGATCAACCCATTGCTGAGCAGTAGGGTTACGTCCAGGCCTCAAGTCCCATTTAATTTACTTTTACTAAGCCATTTCTTCTACTTTTTTTTTCTTTTTTTGGTATTTTTGAGATAGGGTCTCCCTTTTAGTCCCAGCTGTCCTGGAGCTCACTCTGTAGACCAGGCTGGCCTTGAACTCACAGAGATCCACCTACCTCTGCCTCCCTAGTGCTGGGATTAAAGGTGCATGCCACCATGCCTGGCTAAGCCATTTCTTCTAAACTGGATAGTTAGAATTGTTAGTTCTGTATATTCATGCATGGAGGAAACATTTGTTTAGGACTGTGAGTCTGACTTCTATCTTTTCGACTTGCTAGCTGAGGAACCTGGTGGGACCCAATATAACCTCTCTTTGCCTCATATATCCTGTTAGTAAAATCCAGCTATTAAAGCTTGTATCAGAGAAGATAGTGCATGAAGTCCTTAACAGAGCATCTGATGCCTGTTAAATTAATTGTTTCAATTATATTACAAGAAGCATTCAGAGTGTTTTACATAAATCATTGTATTTAATCTCTATCTCCCAGATGTCCATGCATTCAGATGTTGGTCCTACTAGCACAGTGCTACTGGGCAGTAGTGGGAACTTTACAAGGCCTGCTAGGAAGCCTTCTGCTCTCAGGGGATGTGCTCTAGAGGGAGACTGTGGGACCCCAGACTCTTTCTCTTCTCTTTTTTTGTCTCTTGGCATGATGTGAATGCTTTTGCTCCACTGTGTGACACGCCACCTCACAGCACAAGCTCTCCGACAGTGAGGCCATCCATGGACTGAAATCCCCCAAACTGAGAGCCAATATTTCTTGGCTCTTATTGATGATCTCAGGTATTTCTTAACAGCAAAAGAAAGCTCTGACTAACACCATCCTCATAACACCCTTGTGGAGGAATCACTGATTTCATTTTTCAAAATGAGAAAAGTTTTCATCTTTGGTTCAAATCTGCATTAGTCAGAGTTTTGATTCTATCTCAATATATCTGAGAATTGAAGGCTGAGTTCATGATCAATTAGCTCTTTTGCTAATGGCCTGTGACAAAGAAACATATCATGAAGGGAATTCTTGGAACAGCAAATCTGCTCACATCACAGCCAGAAAGCAAAGGAAGAGATCAGTATCCCTCAGTCCCTTTTGAAGAGACACCTCGAGGACCTAAGGACCTCGTACTAGCCTAAATGCCTAAGGATTTAACACCACCTCTCAATAGTGGCAAACTGAGAACTAAGCCTTTAATGCACTGGCCTTTGAGGGAAACTCCTGATCCAAATAGCAGAAGCCCCACCATCACATGTGGAAGACTCAGAATTAGTAAGAACAAGGAAAAACCCTAAGGCCAACAAAGACTATAATCAAGTTATCAAAGACCCGATGTTTGGTCATAACTCAACAGGGTCAGCTCTGAGATGTTCTTTGTCTGCAAATAATTTGCACCATTGAGAGGGAGAATCCAGCTGTGAGTGACATAGCAGCTAGAAAAATTAATTTAACATGTGAAGCCAAGCCCAATAGAACATGGAACAGATGAAGAGGTCAATGTATGGTTTCCAAATGCTGGAAACCTCAAGCGAGTTTTCAGACCAGGCAATTTGGACCCAGCTTGTTCTAGATCTGGTGATGGCATTAACATGTGGTCATTATGACTCCTATCCCGATGGCATACTTGACTCCTTGGTCACAGAATCATTTTCTACCGTGTCTACATATGGCCTCTGTATTGTTCCTCTGGGTAGAAATGCATATGTTATCTTGACCCTGGTGTTTAGGGGAAAAGGGAGCAGAAACTGATAGCAAGAGTATTCGAGAGTACAGCAGAATTGAATGAAGAAAGGCTGGGGAGTCCTAGGCTATTCCCCAGTGCTGGTAAGAGAATGGGAGGAAGACAGGGACATATTAAGAACCAATATGGTGGCAAGAAGAAATGTTGTAAATGAGGCACTTGCTGCCTGCCACGGTGTGTGGACTGTGTACCACATGCATGTTTCATGTCTTGTATAAGTTAACCACCAGTCAGGTGTTGCCACAAGAGGAAACGCAGGGGGAGCAGGGAAACACAGTGTGTTATACTTACAGGACTTAGACAGACTCACTACATGCACAAGGAGGGACACTGGGCAGAAATCCCAGTGAAGCAGATCAGCCATGTGAGAAGTTGAGAGAACACAGAATTCCAAATGACAGACGACACGGATTCCAGTGAGGTGTGGGAGGGGTGCGTGGGGAAGGTGGTATAAGGATGATTAAGATGTTCTGTATGAAATACACAAAAATTCAATAAATTTACCAAAAAAAGCAGAAAGAGAGAGAGAGAGAGAGAGAGAGAGAGAGAGAATATTGAGCTTTAGGAAAGTGCCTGTCTTGGGGGTTCAGGGGAATGCACACAAGCCAAAGTTGGTGTAAATTTCACTGGTGTGATTGAAAGTCACTGGGTCATTGTCAAGGGAGGGTAAGAATGAGGGTGGTGGTTTCATCCCACCAGGGCATAGAATCACCTGACTGAACTGGTCACACCTAGGTATGAAGATAATGAGCCAAAAGAAGAATGTAAGGTCTAAAAATTCATAATACTATATTATAAGTATTGTTCATGCTTGAACATATATAATCTTTGTAACGACTATGGAATATTATTTACATTAGTGACCTTAATTAATAGACTTCCCTCATCCTTTCATTTTATGAGATGACTCCTCCTTCCAAAAATGATGCTGATCAGATGGACCGTATTTTCCTTTCTCTTCAAGGTAACTTGAACTTGAGATTTGTTTTCACAAAATAATGTGGTCACTATGATGCTCAGCTAATTTTGAGCCAGCCACACATTCTGTCTTTGGGAATCCTGCCATTGCTGTGTAAACAAGCTTACGCCACCTGGAACAAGCATGGGGCCCAGTTTTTCTAACAGAGACCTTGTCAAGCCCTGGATCAGTGAACCCCCAAACATGAGAGACTCATGTAAGATTAGCAGAGCCACCACCCCAATCACAGGCTGTGTGAGGGAGATCAGATCTATCCAACTATCCTAGATCCCTAGGAAATAACAACTATGTTTTGAGACAATTGATGCATAGCAATCACCAAGTGATATAATAGTTTGATAAAGTTATATACAATGAGGAACAGGAAGGTTAAGCAATTTTGTCTGGCTCACACAGAGGGCACAAAGTCAGGCTGCTTAGATGTCAACTGCTCTGTTTAAGCAGTGTGCTACTGCAGTCCCTGAGAGACATCTCCCTCTACTGCTGCAGAAATACAGGCCTTTCTTCCCTTCTAAGAATTGTTTTGACCAAGGATACAAACACTTCCCACAGTATTTTTTCAGGCTGAGACAGTCATAATGAAGCTGCCCAACATAGTCACTCCAATGTCCAGAACAGCGAAATCTCAGGTTGGCTGACCACCAGAAACTCTGCATCTACCAGTGAGTAGGGCTGTGCAAAATAGAGTTCTGTTCTTATGCCTGAAGGCTGAAGAATTCATTTATCAGGACTGTCTGGGCTTCCCAGTGGCAACAAGTAAACATGAAATCTCAGTGGCTGGACATAGAAAAGCCTTATTTCTGTTTGACATTTTGTTTATGTGGATCACGAGGCCATACTGTATGATCACCAAGAAAGAAGATACTGCTGGACCTGAGAGATGGCTTAGTGGTTAGGAGTATGTACTGCTCTGGCAGAGGAGCTGAGATTCAGTCCCAGCACCCACATAGGGTGGCTCATAAGTTCCTGTAACTGCAGCTCCAGGAGCTCTGACGCCATCTTCCGGCCTCTGTAGTTACCTGTACGCATACGTACATACCCCCCCACATATACATATAATTAAAAATTTTAAATCTAAAATAAAAAAGAAGAAACAAGGTATGCATAAAGGGCCAGCCTAGGAACGCCTGATGTCTATTTGCCCAAGTCCCGAGGCTCAGAAAGTAAACACAACAAAACCCAAGGGAAGCAGGGAAATGCAATCTTCTTGTGTGTCCAAGGAGGAGAAATTGTAAGAAACTAAATCCTAGATAAGCAGGTCTGAAACAAAGGCCTGGGGAACCCCCTTTTATCCAGCAGGTTCATCTCCCAGTAGACTAGTTCAAACCAGTTCAGATAAGATTGAGGCCAGACCTCAACACCTCATCATTTGAACCCATAAACTTTAACCTTCTCTTCTTTGTTCAAGTTGAACATTCCAAAATTAAGCAAGAGGAACCTACTAAAACTCTTAAAATGCAGGTCGTCCCTGGGGTTTGGGGGATGTGGATTTGGGTTTGGAGATCTCTCCTCTTGTGGAACGCTTTATTTCTCTGTATGTGTGCACGAATGTGTGATTTTTTTTTTTAATCTTTTTAATAAAAGTAATGTTTGCAGGGCTGGAGAGATGGCTCGGCAGTTAAGAGCACTGACTAGCTCTTACAGAGGACCCAGGTTCTAGTCTCAGCACCCACATGGCAGCTAACAACCATCCCTAACTCCAGTTCCAGAGATCTGATGCCTTCTTCTGATCTCTGCAGGCATTGCCAGACACCGGTGCACTTACACACAAGCAAGCAATATACTTCATACACATACAATTTTAAAAAGTATGTTTTCCTGTCTCTCTCTGGTGGTCTGAGATTTTACCAGTCTTTTAATTTTTTAATTGGCTGAGAAAATGCCCAACCTGCCCCCTAGACGATTGATACGGTCACAACAAAATGGAATAATAAAAAATGAGTTGTTATCCCTGTCAAATGCCAAGAAGTATGTGTGAGCCTCGGATACCCTTGCAGCTCCCAGGTCTGTCTGCCCCCACTGCCTATGTCTGCTGCAGGCTGGCATCTGCATGCCCCACTCTCCTGTCAAGGCTCCCCTGAAGACGGCATCGTTTCAGTCTTTTTTTGATGAGCTTCCAATCAGTGCTTCAACTGCCTTAACCTCTCACTTGCCTGACAGTTTCATCCAGTTTCTCAGGCTAAGCCTTTTTAGGATGTTGGTTTGAGACTAGAGGCTGCCATCTCTTCACAGTTTAAATTCCTAAACAGAACCATTAAAAATACAATTTTAGCAAGCTCACAACTCACCTGAAAGCCACCAGCAAATGAGCTATTGCGTGAAATAATCAAGCAACAGGCTCTCTCTTTCCTCATCTTATGACTCACAGAGAAACTTGCTCAAAGTTAGACTGCTAGGTGTCCTTAGCAGGACTAATGAGAGACCAGTCCTAGAACTAAAAAGCATGATCCTGTGGGCAGGGGCCTCTGCCCACTCCCATGATCTTAAATGTTATTACAGGTAGTATGTGTGTGCATGCGTGGGGTCAATGCAACACACAGCTCTTGTTCCAAAGGGAAAAAATAGTTTATTCTGAGCCCAGTATGAGTGACTAAATATGGTTCAGGAACACGTGTTCAGGTTCCTGTGAATCTCATGTTCCTTTGTGGAAAGAGTTCCGTGAACTTTCACAGTCACAGAATAAGATGTTCATAAATCATCGCATTCATAAAACACTAGTCATTCAATCTATCTGCCAAATTTCTGCCCTCATGGGCCTCTGCCATAGCCCATGAGAACTGGCTGTGTGTGTGTCTGGTGCCTGCCACTCCCCTTTCCTTCTCTTTATCCAGGTCTCCCTGTTCCTTCTTATTCCAGACCTGTGAACATTATTTTTCTCCTGATTGCTGCTGCTTAGAAGAAAGAAGTGTAAGAGTAGAGGGGGGACTGGCAGGTGGCAGTGGGGGTGGGGGAGGGGCAGGACAGCCAGGGCCTCTCACCTAAGTAGATGAGGTATTCAACAGGAACAAAAGAGAATAATGAGGAGGAGGAAGTAGCAAGCCTGTTTCCCAGGAGACAGCACCACTGCTCTGCTCCCTACACCCTCTCTGTCCATCATCCCTCCTCTCTCCAGAGGCACCAGCATTTCCACCTCTAGGGCCACTGGATGCCACTCACAGCCAGGAGCCAGGAGCATCCGGGAAGTGGGTCTATGTCTCTCTCCTTCCTCATAGCCCACTGCTCTTCCTGTTCCCTTAGTGGGTCATCCTCAACCAGTGTAGGAGGGAGGCTCCAACCCAGTTCAAGGTCATTTGCATTGGTAGAGTATTAAGGTAAAGTAAGCACTGGGGTTACCAAGAAGGAAAAGAGAAGTGGGAAAGAGGGCGAGGAGGACTGGGAGAGGCCTGTCGTCAGCCTCCCCGCCTTGGTGGTGATGGTGACTGAGTGGTACAGGACGAAGACATCTGGCGGAGTTTCCTGAGCTTCTTGCATAAGGGAGCTGAGGCTTGGAAAGAGTAAGTGGCTTCTCCACGATCATGCGGGCAGTTGTGGTAGAAGCGAGTCTCAGACTCAGGATGTCTACATCCAGCTCCTGGGTTCTCATCCCCCCGTGACACCAGGAAAGATAGCTGTGGTGACAGTGTGAGTGTGGGTGGGCGTGAGTAGGGGTTTGTTTTCTCCAGCCTCAGCTGGTGACTGTAGTTCAAAGATTGCTGAACAGTCAATCAGCTGGCCAAAGATAAAGAAGGAAATGACAGCTCTTCTCCTTCCCTATTTCAGATTGCAGACACGTCAGTCCTTTCCTGGAAGGGTGAAGAGACAAGGTAGACTCTGTAAGAATGAAATTACATTTGCTTTCACCACTCAGGCCAATATCACCTAAAAGTTTCCTCCAGAGCCAGAAGTGTTCCCTGAATGGCAGAGAGTGACCGGAGAGAGGGACTGACACCGACTTTCTATCTGTGCCCTTGCCAGGGCCCAGAGCTTGTGCCAACCTACTATGTTATTTAGCATCTGGAGAGCTCTTTGAAAAGGCCAAGTGCTTCGTGGTCTTCTGATTGGCCAGCCACCAGCTTCTGGAAGTCTAGGAGTGAGGTCAGCTCCATTTCAGAGACTGGATAAACAAGGGCTCAGAATGAACAATTGGAGAGCATTGCCTCAAGGACAGGATGATTCGTGGCATTTGTTGACCATCAACTCTATGTCCTGCAGCAACAGCCGACTCAAATGTCTTTTGTTGGTTGCAATGATTGCATAAGGGGCTGGAGAGATGGCTCAGCAGATAAGACCATTGCTATTCTTGCAGAAGACCTGGATGCAAATCCCAGCACCTGTGTGGTGGCTACCAACCATTCCTAACTCCAGTTCTAGGGGTCTGATGCCTTTTTCTGTTTTCTGCAGTCATTGCATGACATGGGTGCACTTACATACATGCAGTCATCATGCTCATACACTTACATACAAGCAGGCAGATCAATTAGCTAAAAAAGAATGAGTATGTGGGATTCCTGTGGTGATAATATTTTGTTTCAGTATATGAATGTGTGTATTGGTGTGTAGTGTGTGTGTGTGTGTGTGTGTGTGTGTGTGTGAATAGGGATGACAGAATTGGCTCAAGACCAGCATCAAAGAGGATCAAAGACAGCCAAACAACCAGCTGGGCAAAGATAAAGAGAGAGATCTGGTAGTATCTGCATGTAGCCAATACACATTCTCACATATGCTTTAAGTAATCTTTTTATTAATATTTTTATTATATTTTGTGTATTTTATATATAACTTCTCAATCTGTCTTCGTCACCTTTACCCCCCCTTCCCCATTGGCCCCTCCCACAGCCCCACCCTCCCATGGAGTTCTTACATTCTGCCATTTGTGTTAGGGTCTGTTGTGCCAAATTACTCTCCGGGACTGTTCCTCAGTGCCAGTTCCTCCTCTGAGTTCTAGTCAGCCTATCCAGAGTTCATCTCTTAAAGAAGACCAGTTTTTCCTCACCCAACCAATCAGCTGCTAGATATTTCCTCAGCTAATATTGGGCTCTGCTGCCCATTTCTGCAGTTCTGTACTGGGTTTTTGTCTGGTTGAGATTGCATGGGTCTTGTGCATGCTGATAACAATGCTTGTAGGTTGCTACAAGCAGGGTCCCAGGAACTTATAGGATTCATTTGCTAATGTAATCTAAATGATACATGCTCATTAACCTAATTGTTTTTAATTATTTTTATTATTCTGCTTTTATTTTCAGTGAAATATTTCCCATCTACATTTAGTCAAATATACATATGTAGGACCTGAGGATACAGACTGCCACTTGTGGCTTACTTATAATTATTTATTTGATTATTTCACTTGCCAATCATGGGTTCTCTGAGTGGGGTTCCTCATGATCCTTCACGCATATCTGACATTCTACTCTTGGGAGCACAGCTGGCCACTGTATCTGAGGCAGCTTACAGAATCATATAGTGCTCCTCCTTCACATTTAAAACTCGATTTTTCACAGACCTCCTTTTTTTACTTGCCGTTGGCCATACTAACATCTCCAAAGGCACTGGAATGTAATCCTACACTGTCCCCTAATAAAGAATCAGAAAGATCTTCATTTAGTACTGGTATCTCCCAGTGAAGGGTATATCTGTAGGTTGTAAATTACAGAGTATTAGACCTGAAACTTCAGAGATCATGTAATAGCTCTCTCTTAATTCATTGAAGATGAAGATCCAGAACAGTAATAACTTGCCTAGACTTGGAGCTACTGTGTGTAAAGCCCTCAGTGGCTCTCTAGCACTGTGTTTTTGTTTGGTATAGATTTTGAGACAGGATCTTACTCTGCAGCTCAGGCTGGTCTGGAACTCACTATCATCCTGTCAGAGCTGATATTACAGGCCTGCGCCCCTGTGCTTGTCAGCTCTCTGTAACTCCCGCACTAAAGAACAAATCATTCATGTGACCCATGATAACTTACTAGAGTTGGCCGCCATCTGTCCTGCAGCTTCCCCGTTCCTAAGCATCTTCTTGCTCTCTGCTCTTGGAATAGAGACTTTCTCTTGATACTTTCTCTTGATTCTTATATGTTTTAATCTGCTTACCTCAGGGCCCTGCATCTCTCACACCTCCTCATAGGCCATTCCCATCCCTTGACCCCTCCTCTAGCAGGTTCTCATCATCTCATCTCAACCCAAATATCCCTATTCAGATAAAGCACCTCTATTCCCAGCCATATCAGCCATCTATTCCCAGCCATATCAGCCATCCGTGATTCTCCTCCATAGCTCTTATTAAAGTCTGTTTTGTATTTGGATGCACTGAGAAGGACTTTTCCACTATGTAGTCCCCATGAAAGCAAGGACATAGCCGTGCCTGTGTATTCACCTCTGAGAAAGAAGAGGTCTATTGGTAAGATACTTTAACAGTCACTCAGACCTTATTTCTCAAACATGCACGCATACATCTAAGTACCATAAGTGAAACAACATGCTGCAATTCTACTTTGGTTGTGAATTCCATTAAACCGGGAGAAGAGGGGACACATGCCTTATATACTGGCTTTCAAGGCACTTATTTATGTTTTTCATCATTCAAAGTAAAGAGAATAAAATCCATGAGACAGGTTTTCATGGAGAGCATATTGAGGAATGGGAGCTGTTTTCTTTGTATAGAGGATACGCACTGGTCATGCGTTAGGTAGGTATATATACCTGGGCTTGGTTAAGGGAATTGTGCTATTGGCATCTACTATCTATACCCAGCCAGGCCACAATGTCCACATTTTATTCCTTTGGGCTAAAGTCTGATAGATTGCAAATGAATTAGCTAGTATATTGCTGGTGGTTAGTTGATGTGAATAGCCATTAACACTTTGGATTGCCATTAATTTTTTATCACCCATTATCACCTCGGTGTGAATTTCTAATCACAGACCAGGACTCTAAGGAAATGGAATTGGAATAACAGCTATAGACCTAGAGGAGGTCCGTGAGATGGGTCAGTGAGTTAAAGGTGCTTGTCCTAAAGCCCCTTGACTGGAATTCCATCCTCAGGACACACAGTAGGAAAGAATTAAATCCCCAATGTTGTCCTCTGATCTCCAAATATATACCATGGTATGCAGGTGCCTGAACACACTCATCATCGTCATCATCATCATCTATGCAAACAATATAATAGAAATAATAATATATAAAATAACTTTTTTAAAAGTTTAGAATTGAGAGGAGGAATCCAGAAGGAAGGCCTGGGCATACTTGATCTGATAGGGTCTTGCAAAATATGAGCATGGGGTTTGGAGATGGATGCTGCAACATACACAGCATGTCACCATCTCCCCATGCTACGTTGCCTATTTTGCCAAATTGGGTGCGATCCATCGGATTTCTGATCTTGGGACTGTGATGAGAACGATGGGTCTGTCTCCTTAAACCTCCTCCCTTAATCTGTAGAAAGCATTTGATTGGAGCTCCTCACTTTCAGTCATCTCACCAGCTTCCTCTCTCTCTTTCCCATTGGCCATCATCCAAACAGACCATAGAAAAGTATGGAATATTTTCAGGGCTTTGACTTTCAGAAGTAGCTCCCTTATTATCCCTTGGACACACAGAATACTTTATTTGTTGACTTGAATGGGCCACAGGGTACCCAGGTATTTGGTTATAATTTCTGGGCACATATGTGAGCATATCTCAGGATGATATTAATATTTGAATTGTTAGATGAGCAAAGCACAGGGTGGTGGGGTATGACTCATCCAGTTTTGAAAGGGCTGAATGTGTGTGGACTAAAGGAATCCTAATTTTTAAGGAACGGCAAACAGGTTTCCTCTGCTTGTCTTCTAGCTACAACATCAGTCTTCTGCCATCTTCAGACTCAGACTGCAATGTGTGTCCTTGGACTTGGAGTTTACCCCCTTTGTCCTGCCCTGCATATAAAGATTCAAACCTTTTGGGGCTGTAGAGATGGCCTAGTGGTTAAGAGTGCCAACTGCTCTTGCAGAGGACGCAGGTTTGATCCCCAGCACCCACATAATGGCTGAGAACCGTCTTTGACTCCAGTTCCAGGGTAATCCGACGCCCTCTTCTGACCTCCACAGCATTGCACCACACGGGTGCACACACCTACATGCAGACAGTACATTCATACACATAATAAATAAATAAATAAAATTAAAGATTCAGACCTTTCTTCAGACTTGTCTCCAGTTGCAAGCCAAGAACAATCAATCCGAGTGACCCACCATTTACAGCCCTGGCTCTGTGGAATTCTGGGAACTTACCTGGCTTCCCCTTTCATTCCAGCTAAAACCTTGACTTTATCTATATATTGTTAGCCTGGCCTTGAATTTAGGGGAGTTTTGCTTTATGGTTAATTTCAGGCTTGAAGGAAAATGTGGATTTGGTAGAGCATTTCTTTATTTAAGCTTTAATTTCCCATTAGGAAAAAACTGAAAATGCAGGGTTTACATTAATGCTTCCCTCTTTTTCTTTGTGTAGCATGTTTTTTTGTTACTGAGATAGAATTACATACAGAAAAATGCATAGGTCTTAAAGAATGCAGTTCAATGAATTTTAGCCCATTTATCATAAACAATCTCTTTTTATGTAGCTGAGCCATCAATGCAGATATGCAGCATTCCTAGAACCCAAAATTACCCTTTTCCCTTTCAAGTCACTTGTTCTTCACACCCAAGAGTAAACTGCTATTCTGTTTCTGTAAGCTCATTGTGTTTATTGTTGAATCTTTCTGAATCTTACTCCTCTAATTCAATATGCGGCTGCTGAGATTTATATGTGTTATGGTATGTATTCTCAGTCCATTTTCAATTGCTAAGACAATTCTATTATGTAAGAATATTGCAAGTCAGCTATTCAGCCACCAGATATGGACATTTATTATAAATGGCTCTGCAGTACATGATCTTATACAAGTCCTTTTGTAGGTGTTTATTTTATAATCTATTTTTGGTATATACCAAAGAGTAGAATTACTGTCCCACAACAAAGTCCACAATGTATTTTTTGTGAATTAATAGTTCTATCAACAATATATATTTCCAGTTGCTAAGTTCGTATGTCAACATTAGAAACTGTTAATTCTAGCCGCGTTGTAACTACAATGTATAAGTTCATCTTTGATTATTGTATATAATTTCAGCAATGATTAAAGCATTGAACAACATCTTATGTGTTGATTGACTAACTCCATGCCCTTTTGAGGGTGTTTGTCTTTATCTTTTATTCATTTTGTCAGGTTATCTGTTACTCATTTCCAGGATATAGTATAAATTCTGATAAATGGTCTATACAGTATAATTTATTCTCTTAGTATCTGGCCTTCCTTTTCATCTTTATCTTTGGTTTTGTGCTTATATTTTTCCTTTCCATTAAAAAATTTATCTTTGTTGGAAAAATTAAATTCTGTTATATTTTAGTTTATAGTTTTATTTTTATTTTTTAAAAAGCTTGCTTCTCGACCACTTGTGTCCCTTTTCTAAAGCCTAGGGAACAATCTGTGGAAGAGGGGCCGTGGTTGGTGTGAATTATGTAACTACAGAAATATAGACTGGACTCTTATTTGATCGACATGATTGTATATACAAGCCCCTCCAGCTGGACAATGGGGGCCTTGGGCTGTATAAGTTTGGGCATAGCTGTTTGTAAATTGGTTTTACATGAAGGATGCTTGTATTCATTGCTTATCACTTTTTATTAAAAAATTAAAAAAGACTGAGAGAAAGATGCAGGCCATGTAAGGCAGAATGCATGATCTGGGGTAGGGTAGGGGGCAGGGAAAAGGGGGTATGTCTAAACTGAACTGAAAAATGATATATGAAATACACAAACATCAATGAAAGTATAAGAAAAAGCTTACTCCCTATTTTTATGTGAAACTATAACCATTGTTTTCCATTTTTAATTGAACTTCTGAGCATTTCATACATCTTAATCATGTTTAGACCCCTCCTCTATCTGCACCTTCCTATAGCCCTCCTACCAGATCATTTGCATTCTGTAATATATGCTAAGTCTTATCAAGGGGAGTTTATGGCCCCAGATTGTCCCTTGGAATGAGTTCACCCACTGGAGGCTGCTCAATCTATCTAGTGTCACTGTCTTAATCAAGACCAACTCTCCCTCATCCAGGAGTGATCAGTTGTTAATAGTTCTTCAGCTAAGGCTGGGGCTTCTTACCCATTTCCTCACTTCTATGCTGGGTTTTTGTCTGGTTTGAGTTTGCATGGGTCCTGTGCATGCTGTCTCTATTGCTGTAAGTTTGTATGAGCAAGTTCCCAGCTGCCTGGAAAACTGTTTCCTTGTGGTCCACCACCTATGGCTCTTAGTCTTTTCACCCCTTCGTCCTCAATAGTCCCCAAGCCCTGGGTGGCAGAGATTTATTACAGGAGACCTATCCCAAGACACACATTCTGCAGTCTCTTATGCTCTATATTTTGGCCAGGAGTGGTTTTCTGTGTCAACCACCAACTATTCAGAAGAAGCTTTGCCTGTGAAAGGTCCATTAATATTCTCTCTGCTCCCTGTTCTATGATGTTCCTTGAGACTTAAATGTAGAGATTGTATTGTAGATGTGTCACTTAGAGATGAGCATCGCACACTTATTCTCTGCATTTGACCACTTGTGGAACTCTGTAATAGTCTCCAAATGTTGCAAAACAACAACAACAAAAAAACAACAAAACTTTTTTGATGAATGGTGAGAGGTAGACTTCTCTGTAAATGTAAGAACATATATTTAGCATACAGAAAGAAATTAAATTTGTCTAGTGATGTGACAGATACAGGTTTTTCTCTTGGATTTATGACCCCTCCAGCCATGTGTATTTGACTATGCTCATGGTACTACACATGAGTTCCTTCCTAATAAATGGCCTTAGTTCACATTAGTCAGCTGTTGATTACCCTCAATATAAAAGTGCCACTGTTGCACCAATACAGATCATTTGTTGCTCTGGTCATTGTTATGGTTATTAGGCCTTATGGGTGGTTGGACTATTGATTGATTTTTCTCACTTAGCAATTTGTATAGTATTCTCTAATACTATAAGACCTAGGTTTCAAGGAGGAGACTTCCAGGTGAGTTCCATCTCCATAGCTCCAAGTCATGTTCCAGCACTAAGTATGTCCTGTCTTCAGCGATAGGGTCTTACCTTCAAGTTCTGGGAGATAATCAAGGGCTGTAGCAATAGCTTGTGTTATGTTTGGAGTCTCTTGGACTGCCCTGACCAAAAACTCAGGAAGATTTCTCTTGTCTGGCACAGGCAGATTTATTATTTTAAAAGCCTACTGAAAAATACACATACTGTGTGTGTGTGTTTGGTCCAGCTACACACACAAACACATACACACACACAAACACACACACACACACACATACACACACACAGACACAGTATGTGTATTTCTCAGGCTTTTAAAATAATAAATTTGCCTCTGGTTTCTCATACCACCTAACCTATTTATCTTCCCCTCTCTCCCTGTCAACTCTCCCTGTTCCTCTCCAGTTAAAGTACTGCCATCTTCCCTATTTCCCCCTTCATAACAGATATTTACTACCATCGTTTGAATTTTTAGCTTTCTACCTAAGAAATCTTTGTGTGCTACCAGTTTAGAAAACTATGAACTTTTATTTGTGTCTGGGAACTTAACAGCTTTTGATTTTCTACAACCAATATATTATTTATCTATGTTATGTAACCCATATTTTTTATCTAAAAAGTTAACATTTTTGTGCAAAGTGGAGTGTAAGTCAAACTTAAGTTATTCTGTAATAGATGGCAACTTGATCCACTACCATTTTCTTTTTAAAAATTCTTTTTATTTATTTTTATATTTTTATTTTATTTATTTTAATTTTATTTATTTTTTATGTGTATGAATGTACTGTCGGCATGTAGGTTGGTGCGTCCATGGCGTGCAATGCTGCGGAGATCAGAAGAGGGTGTCGGATTCCCTGACTGAGTTCTCCTGGCATTGGAAGTTACAGATGGTCTCAGCAACATTGGGTGCTGGGACTCAAACTGCTGGAGTCTCTGCAAGAGCAGATCGGTGCCCTTAACCTCTGGGCCATCTCGCCAGCCCTATTTATTTTTATTTTATGTGATGAGTGTTTATGGTTTACATGTAGGTATGTGCCAACCCATGATTTATCAGTCCCACGGAAAGGAAAGGGTGTCAGATCCCATGGACTTGAGCTAGGGATGGGTTGTTAGTCACCATTTAGGTGCTTGGGATTGTGAACCAGGTCTTCTGCAGAACAAGCCAGTTCTGCTTACCCATGAGCCATCCTCTCGTAAAAAAACTAAAAAAAATCCCATCCAATACCATTTTCCAAAGGCTTCCCCCATTCCAATTCATCACTGAAATTCACTTATGATAAAAATATTTGACCTTTTAAACATGGTTTTTCTATTTTACTGATCAATTTGCCTATGCAAACGTTAGTATCTGCCTCATTATTATTTGCTTTACGCATTCTTTTTTTTTTTTTGTTTTTTTTTTTTGGTCTTTTCGAGACGGTCTCCCTTCGCCCCAGCTGTCCTGGAACTCCTCTGTAGACCAGCTGGCCTTGAACTCACAAAATCCCCACATCCTCTACCTCCCAAGTGCTAGGATTAAAGGCGTGCCCACCAAGCACACTTATATACACATTCTTAATATCAGATACAGGCGCACCCTCTTCCAGCTTAGCTTGTCTTATCCACCACGCCTAGAAGCGGTTACGGTGCATTTTGTAATAAATTTTAAAGTATCAGGATATTCCATAAGACATCGATCCTGGAGGCTCAGTATAAGAGTGCTTGCTCTGAGTTCAGTCCAGAGCATTACAAAACAAATAGAAAGAACTTTCTGAGATTTTGGTTGGCATTTTTAATTGCCTCTACAAATCAATACAAAGAAAATTAGACTTTTTATTAAGTGTCCGAACCTTCCTAACATGGAAAATAGTCTTTTCTTCCCCCTTTCCACTTATTTAAGTCTTATTTAATTTCTTTCATCAATACTTTGTTTTATTTAGAGAAGCCTTTTACCTATTTTGCTAAATTATTTTTCAAGGATTTTGTGTTGTTGAGCTATTATAATTGGTATTGATTTCTTAATTTTTTTTCTTTTGCTGGTTGCTGGTAGTTAAGAACACCGTTTGTATTTGTATATTGATCTTAGCTACTCAGAGCTTGCTGATTTCATGAATTAGATTCAGGAGTTATTTTCATTTGGTTTGGAAATTAGTTTGGATTTTTTTTAATTTTTTTTATTAATTTTATTTATTTCTGTATGTGTATGAATGTACTGTCTGCATGCAAGTCTGTGCACCCGTGTCGTGCAATGCCGCGGAGGTCAGAAGAGGGTCTCGGATTCCCCTGGAACTGGAGCTCTCCCGGAATTGGAGTTTCAGACGGTTCTCGGCCGCCATGTGGGTGCTGGGGATCGAACCCGGGTCCTCTGCAAGAGCGGTCGGCGCTCTTAACCGCTAGGCCATCTCTCCAGCCCCTAGTTTGGATTTTTGTGTATAGAGTTATATCATCTGCAAATAAACATAATTCTGCTTCTTCTTTACTAATGATAGGCTTTTTACCTTTCTTGCCTAATTGTATTGAATAGTATCTCTACTATTGCACTAAATGGTCATGGGAAGACTGACTCTCATGCCTTGTCCTTTAAAACAAGCATATTTGTTTTATTTTTATTTAGGGGTGTGTGTGTGTGTGTCCCATGGTGTTGGATCCCCTGGAGATGGAGGTACAGGTGGTTACAAGGCTCCTGATATAAGTGCTAGAGCTGAACTTGGTCCTCTGCAAGAGCAGCAAGCACTCTCACACTGAGCCATCGTTAGCACCATGCCTTCTTCTTCAGCTTGTACTTTCAAACATTTCTCCATTAAAATTAGTGACAGCACTAGTTTTAACATGTATGCTCTTTATCATATCAGTGATGCTCCCTTTTATCCTTTTATTTTTCAGGAATGAATATTGATTTTTGGTATGTCTTCTTACATCAATTGGAATGATTTTCCAAACATGTTAATTATATAGACTTTCAAATTGTAAATTAATTGATGTTACAATCCCAGGATAAATTTCATTTGGTTTTGATGTGATTTTTTTATGTTTTCATATGTTGATGGACTCAGGAGTTGTTAAGGGTTTTGACTTCATTTCAGCACATGAGTGGTATTACTCTTCAATTTTATTTTCAGGTGAGGTCCTTCTCAGGTTCTGTTATTTGGATTTTGATTTCATGAATCTCATAAAACAACCTGGGAAATGTTTCCCTTTCTACTTCTTGTGAGAGAGTTTGTGCACCATGGGTTTTTTCTTTGCAAAACATTTAATGGAATTTCACAGAAGAGCTGGTGAGGCCAGAGGTCTTATGGGAGGGAGGTTTTAAATTATTACTTCAATTTCTTTAATAGATGCAGGGTTATCCAGGTCATCTACTTTTCTCTGTCCATTTTGCTAAGTTTTGTTTTTAAAGAATTTTCCCATTTCATATTTGTTGTCAAATTCTTAGCACACATAACACATTCTTTTCCTTTAAGTTGTTTCTTCTTTCTGTTTTTCTATTTTTTCTTGATCAGACTTTTGGGTTTTGCTGGTTTCTTTCTTGTTACTTCATTATTTTGTTTTCCAGGTGGGGTATGTATGCTCTGTACTCTGGGATGACCTAGAACTCTCTATGTAGTCCAGATGAGCCTTGAACTTGTGAGGCTTCTACCTCAGTCCCCAGGTACTGGAGACATAGGTATATACCGAAATACCTAGATTTTGATCTATCTTATTTTTAATATTATTATTATTATTATTATTATTATTATGTGTATGAGTGTATGTGTGTGGGTTTTGTGTATGTCAGTACAGCGGTCAGAAAAGCACCTGCTCCTCTGGATCTAGAGTTACGGGTAGTTGCGAACCACCCATGAATGTGCAGAGAACTGCACTCTGGTCCTCAATAAGAAGAGCAAGCACTTTTAGCCCCTGGGCCATTTTTCAAGCCCCTACATTTATAATCTTTTTATTATGTTTTTATCCTGTATTTTGTCTGTCTTCTATTTCATTTATTCCACTCTATAATTTCTAATCTTTATAATTCCTTTTCGTGGTACTTTAATTTGTTCTTCTTTTGCTGGTTTATTAAGATAAAAACATCTCTGTAATTTAGAGTTTCTTTTATTATTTTTAATATGAATATTTTAATGTACAAACTTGCAGTTTAGAATATACATTCCATATATTTTACTGCTGTACTACTTTTCAATTGAAATGTTTTCTAACTACATATTTATTTTATATTGCTCATACAACAACCTGCCACAAATATAGACTCTTGAGACAATACAATTTGGTCTTACAGCTCTGGAGGTGAGAAATCTGAAGGTTCTGACAGACCACCATTCACTCAATATGCTCTAGGGGAATTTCATCTCCTTGTCTTGTGCAGGCCTTTGGCCTTTCCTGCTTCGTTGACCCTTCTTTTTTTATTTTATTTTATTCTATTTATTTTATTTTATTTATTTTCTATGTGTATGAGTGTACTGTCTGCATGTAGGTTTGTGCACCCATGTCGTGCAATGCCGTGGAGGTCAGAAGAGGGTGTCGGATTCCCCTGGAGCTGGAGTTCTCCTGGAATTGGAGTTACAGATGGTTCTTAGCCGCCATGTGGATGCTGGGGATCGAACCCGGGTCCTCTGCAAGAGTAGTCGGCGCTCTTAACCACTAGGCTATCTCTCCAGCCCCTCATGGCCCCTTCTTTTAACTTTGAATTCTATCTTCTCTCCTCTCACATAATTAGTTTTATTTTAGCATCCTCTTCCTTGGGTTCCAATTTTCCTGCTTCTTTCTCTAAGGTCCCTTGCACTCACATTGGGCACAACTGACTGCTACAGGATGGTCTCACTAGAAGAGTCTACTTAAAACAGTCACAAAATCCTGTTAGCCTGCAGAGTGGCATAGTCACAAATTTCACGAAGTAAGCATGGATCTTTTGGGGGTCCTTCACTCTTATCATACCATGTACTTTCTTTCCTCTATAAGTTCAAAATACTCCCTAATTTTCCTCATAATTTAACTGACTATGTCACCAAGTTCCATCAAAGCTGCGGACTTCTAAAGGTATTTTATTGACTGCAATGGGTTGAAAGTAATCTCGATGTGACAATGTCAAAGGTGGGCTTTGGGGAGGTAACTGAGTCAAAGGGTAAAGCAGAAGGCAGAAAGCTAGATGGGAACACAGAAGAAGACTGCATAAACCAGGAAGAGAACACTCACTGGGTAATCTCAGCCTCTACAAAAATATGGAAGATAAATGTAGCCAAATCACAAATTTTATCTTATTTTATTATAGTAGCCTAAGCTAAGACATGCTTTTTAATTTAATTCTCCTTCAACCAGAAAGTAGACTGTTTGTGACTTCAGTCCTGTGAAATGTACTGAGACTTATTTTATGGCTAAGCATATGGTACATCTAGGTCAATGTCTCAAATGCATTTGAAAGAGTGCTTGTGCTGCCACTATTGGATTCAACCAGGATGTTTAATATTTATCTTTACTGATATTTTCCTGATTTTCCTGTCAATTTATACAAGAGATTTTTTGGAAATTTCAGTCAAGTTTATGATTTACTTTTTCACTTAGGTCTATTGATTTTTTGTTCCATATTCTTTTGAGACTCTGTGGCTGTACAAATATCCATTTGGGAGCCACTATGCCTTTTCGATCAGTCAAGTGTTTTACCATTCTGAAAAAATCTTCTTCATCTTTGGTAAGAACCTTTGTTTTGAATACAAACTTGACACTAATAGTGGTGTTATACCAACTTTTCTTATGTTCCCTCAATATATTTTTCTTTATCCTTTTAATTTCGGTTCATGTGTCTTTTTTTTTTCACCCATATACTGTAATTACAGAGTCTGAAAATAAGTGGTAGGTTGATTTCAGAGCCCATTAAGAGATTTACATCATAACAACACAGTAGCTTTCAGATAAAAAGAAGTATACCAATAATGTTGCTCAGCTTGCCTTTCAACTGGGGATTTGGTGTTACCATCCACAAAAGAGGGAAACCATTTGCCATTTGTTTTTCTGGGACTGTGTTACTAAAGTTAGCATAATGGCTTCCAGTTCCATCCATTTACCTGCAAAATTCATGACATCATCTTTTTTTTTTTTTTTTT
>VZQC01012376.1:683501-726956 GCA_009823505.1 Rhizomys pruinosus
AGGGTCTCCCTGTAGCCCCAGCTGTCCTGGAACTCACTCTGTAGACCAGGCTGGCCTTGAACTCACAAAGATCTGCCTGCCTCTGCCTCCCAAGTGCTAGGATTACAGGATTAAAGGCATGCGCCGCCACGCCAGGCCTTTTCCTTCTTTAATTATATTTGTAAATATGCAGCTAGTGGCATTGCATCTCTTATATAAGTACTCTCCAGCTATTGGTTTAAAATAATCTTTTATCTTTAGGGAATATAGTCAATGGACAAATCTCTTTTATGTAATTCTTTTTTTTACTTTATTTTTATTTACTTTATTTTTTATACAAAACTTTTTCCATACATCATGCATCATTTCTCAATCGAATTTAGAGTCACTTCCCTTTCCATGCCCGCCACCCCACCTGAGTTCCTGCACTCTGCCATACACGTCTTGCATCTTTTTCTGAGTCTTTCCAGAGTTTATTTTCCAGTTCTTTTGCTGTTGTTGTTCTTTCCAACTTGTATTGTGCATGTGCACACACACACACACACACATATATGCACACATAAATATATACATCCACATATCACCTGAATTGGAGGATTTTATTTCTCTTTCTTTCTTTCTTTCTTTCTTTCTTTCTTTCTTTCTTTCTTTCTTTCTTTCTTTCTTTCTTTCTTTCTTTTTTCTTTCTTTCTTTCTTTCTTTCTTTCTTTCTTCTTTCTTTCTCTCTCTCTCCTTCCTTCTTTCTTTCTTTTGTTCGTTCTTTCTTCCTTTTTTTGCTAAAAGATGTCATGTTTTCCTTAAGGAAGTGTTTGAAGGTTTCTCCTTGGCAAGCCCAAACAACCATCAATCTTTCCCTTGTGCTCCACACTGGGGTCTTTCCTTCCCATGGTCACACAAATGAGGTCCTGTCTTGATCTTCCTGTACTGGCCTCCATGATACAGCCTGGGTAGTCTAACAATGGGAGTCTATATTCTGAAGAGGCTGAAATCCCAGTAGCTGCTCAGGCCACAATCTGGATATCTCAGCAGTCCCCACCTGGCATTGAAGGTTTGGAGGATTCTTGGAGAGACATGAGTCTTTAGTCCGTATTGGAGGGTTAAGAAGCTGTGTCTCATGTCTTTGAAGGATGGCATAAGCAGTGGCAGCCACAGAGTAGATGTACTTGCCAGTAAGACCTGAAGACAGGCCAAACAACAGTGCTCTCTTTTTTTTTTTTCTTTTTGTCTTTATACTAAGATCTCAAGTTTTATATCTGAAGTACAATTTCTCAGGCCTTACCGATTATTTATTTCTGGATTTACTTTCCTTTTGGATGCTTAAAGACACACAGTTAGATCAGATTAACCAAGGTTTTTGTTTTCTTAAGGTCAGTTGAGGATCTGGTCCTCAGGGGTCACTTGGGATTTTTTTTCGCGGGGGGAGCCACTGGCTCCTTTCAGCTTTTCATTTACCAGTTCTATCCACTCAAGGACAAAATCAGGTCTTGCTAGACCAGGCTTCCCTTTTTGATGCATGAGCAGACTTTCCTCTTTATAGACTGGACACTGACTGAAGTCCCATTGGTGGATCTCCAAGACCTCCCTACACAGGAAGACTGGTGACTCACATTTGCAGGACATTTCAAGAGATGCCCCCACACATAGTCCCCTGAGACTTAGTTGACCTCTGAGGTCAAGGAACAAAGTTATCCCTTAGGTCTCTCAGCCAAATTGGTATGGGTGTTAAGTATGGTCATTAAGCACCCAGAAAGGCTAAGTTTCACTAGCCTGATGCATCACACCTATACTAAAATTGTATCTTCTGAAAACAAACTGTATTTTATTTCCATACCATATTTATTGATTTGCATTTTTCCATTTTAATTTTATATTACTCTAAAATATACATACATACCCACCATCATATGGATTTTGCATATTTCACACAGAACCTCCCAATCATCTCTATATCCACTTCACCCATTAGTCCCCTCCCACAGCCCCCTCCCCAGAATCCATCCATTCTGTCATCTGTGTCAAGGCCCATCACGCCAAGCTAGTGTCCCCAGATGACTCTCAGTGCAAGTTCCTTCCCTGGGATCTTGTCAGCCCATCCAGAGTTCTTCCCCTTAAGAAGATCAGCTCTTCCTCATCCAGTAGCAATTAGCTGCCAATAATTCTTTGACTAAGATTGGAGCCTACGGCAAACTTACACAGTTCTGTGCTGCATTTTTGACTGCTTGAGTCTGCATGGGTCTTGTGATGCTGACACAATTATTGTAGGTTCATGTGGGCAAGGTCTCAGGAGATGTAGGATTCTGTTTCCATATGGTCATGCACCTCTTCCCTGCCTCTTACAATCTCAGTCTCCCCCTTTTGCAATGGTTCTTGAGTTCTGGGTGGGTGGGGCTTCATATAAGAGTCCTATCTACACTTTGGCCATTTATGATCTTTTGTGTTCCTGGTCCTCTGTTGCATGAGGGAGCTTCACTGATGAAAATTGAGAGATGCATCAGTGTTCTCTTTACCCCTTGTTCTATGCTCTGTGAGACTTAGGTATAAAGATTGCCTTGTAGATGTGACACTTAGCCTTGGGCAATCCACAGACAATCTCTGTGTATGATCAGTTGTGGAATTCTGTAATAATGTCCATCTGTTGAAACAGAAGTTTCTTTGATGAGTGGTGACTGGGATACTTGTCTGTAAATGTAAGGATCCATATTTTGCACATAGTAAGAAATTGCATTTGTCTAGTGATGTGACAGCCTTGGGGGTTTCTCTAAGATCTATGACCTCTACAACCATATGAATTTGGTTATGTTTATAGTACCACGGATGAGTTTTCTTCCATTGAATGAGCTTTAGGTCCAATCAGGTACCTGTTTGGACCTATCTTATGACTCAGTCCCAAGATGAGAGTGCCACTACTGTACAAATGTCATTTACTGTGCCAGTCATTGATGTGGTTATTAGGAGTTAACTCTGGGGTTGGACCATCGATTGATGTTCTCCCTTAGCATCTTAGGTAGTGCTCTCCAAAGCTATGAGAGCTAGCCTTCAGGGGAGGTGGCTTCTAGCTCAGTTCCAGCTCCATTGATCTAAATCATGTGCCTGGATATAAATTTTAACCAGTATTTTTTCTCCTGACACTTTAAAGTTATCTCTCTCTCTCTCGCTCACTCGAAATCCTCCTCTCTCTCAATCTCACAACCTCCAAATCTCCGAGAAAAGGTAAGACGGGATCTCTCGTCGCATCTCGTGTGGTGTGGTTGTGGGTTAGATCTAGAATGGAGAAATCCTGAATTGAAGGTTGTCTTTTTTTTCCTTCTGGCTGTTTTAGACTTTTCTTGCTTTAAGTTTAAAACAGTTTGGTAGGGATAATGATAGATCGTAGTAGTTTTCTTTGTACGTTCCTACTTATTTTTTTTAGTTCACTGATTTCATTTTTTTTTAGTTATATTTTAAGGGATTCACAAATAAGAGCACAGTTTTCAGATCATATTGATGTTGCTCAGTTTGCCAGAAAATTTAGGTTACTTGGTGCTAGTGTCCACAATGAGGGATAACCATTGCATGCAGTTGGTTTTTCGGGACTGTGTTACTACTTCACTCAGCATGATGTCCTCTAGCTCCAGGCATTTACCTGCAAGAGCTCATGATGTCATCTTTCTTTAACCTCTGCATAGAACTCCGTTGTGTAGAAGTAGTACATTTTCTCTACCCATTCATCAATTGAGGGACAATTGGGTTGGTTTTCCATTCCTTGGCTAGTGTGAAGAGAGCTGAATAAACATGGCTGTGTAGTATAAATCTCTGTGTAAGAGAGGTCTGTGGGTACATGCCTAGGAGTTGGTATGGCTGGGTCAGGTTGGCAAGTTCATTCCCAAGGCTTTCCAAGGGTTCTCCACACTGCTTTCCATAGTGGGCCCTATACAAGTTTACATACATTCCCACCAGCAGTACATAAGTGTTCCCCTTTCCCACAACCTCCGTCCAGTACTTGCTATCACTTGTTTTCTTGATCCTAGGCAGTCTATTGGAGTAAGATGATAGCTTAAATTGTTTTGATTTGCATGGCCTTAAGGGTTAATGATGTTGAACACTTCTTAAATGTTTCTCAGGCCATCTCTAATGCCTCACTTGTGAAGTCTCGTCAGCTCGTTGCTCCATCTATTGAGCTGGTCATTTCCTTTCTTCTTTGTTTTTTTGAGTAAGTTTATATATTCCGGAAGTCAAGCTTGTGTGCAGATGTTTCTGCTGTGAAGATTTCCTCTCATTCTGTGGATTTTTTCTTTACTTCCTTGATTGTTTTTCTTTTGATGTACAGAAGCTTGTTAGTTTAATGAGGTGCCATCTGTCAATTGTCCCACCGTAAGTCCTGAACAGTTGCTGCCTGATTTAGAAGTCTTTTCCCTTTTTTTTTTTTTTTTTTAATGTTTGTGTTTTTGTATTATTTTTTATTTATTTCGGTAGGTGTAGCAAATGGACTGTCTGCATGCAGGTTTTTGTGCCAACCCGGTCGTGCAATGCCGCGGAGGCAGAAAGGTCTCGATTCCCCTGGAACTGGATTCTCCTGAACTGGATTTCAACGGCTCTCGGCCGCCATGTGGTTGCTGTGGATCCGAACCGTGCCTCTGCAAGAGCGGTCGGGCGCTCTTAACCGCTAGGCCCATCTCTCCAGCCATGCCTAGTTCTTGTAGTCCTGCTGCCAACTTTTTCTTATCACCTTCAGAGGTTGGGTTTTTCAACGTTGAGGTCTTTAATCCATCTGGAGTTGACTTTTGTAACAGGGTGAGAAGGTAGGGTTTTAATTGCATTCTTCTACAAAGTGGTGATTAGTATTTCCAGCACCACTTGCAGAAGATGCTGTCTTTTCTCCATTGTGTCTTCTTGGCCCCCCGTGTCAAATAGGAATGGCTGAAATTGTATGGGCGCAAGTTTGGTCTTCAGTTTTGTTCATTGTTCAACAGGTCTGCTTTTTTGCCAGTACAATCTGTCTTTTTTATGACGAGATCCCTGTAGTATATTTCGAAGTCTGGTATAGAGAGACCCCACCCCCCTGTATGGCTCTTTTTCACTCAGGGTTTTTTTTTGGCTATTCGGGGTCTGTTGAGTTTCCAAATGAAATTAAGGACTTTTTTTTCCAAGCTGGTTGAAGACTCTTGGGGATTTTAATTGGGATTGCTTAAAATCTATACAAGAGTTGTGGGTAGAATGGACATTTTACTTTATTATTTTTCCAATTAATGAGCATGGGCGTTTTTTTTTTCCATTTTCTTGTGGTCTTCGTCAGTTTCTTTCTTCGGGTTGAAATTTTTTTGTTGTAGAGATCTTTTTGGTGTCTTTGGGTAGGGTTGTTCCGATGTATTTTATTTGTTTTTGAGGCTATCGTGAGTGGGAGTCTCCTGGTATTCCTTCTTAGTTGCTCCATTTGTTTGGTGTAAAGAAAGGCTAATGATTTTTTCTAGGTTAATTTTATATCCTGGCACTTTACCTGAAGCTGCATTATATTTGTTTATAGGAGTTTTCTGGTCGAGTTTTTTAGCATCCCTTAAGTAAACGATCATATCATCAGCAAAAGGGAATAGCTTGACTTCCTCTTTTCCAATAGGTACTCCTTTAATAATTTCCTCCGTTTCTTTCCTTATTGCCCTAACAAGTGTTACAAGCACTGTACTGAACACGAGTGGTGACGGGGCAACTTGGCCAAGTTCCTACCTTTAAAAGGAATGTTTCTGTCATTTCCTTACTTAGGATGATATTGGCTGAGAGTTTCCTGTATATGGCTTAGATTACATGAGGATCATTCCATCCCTCCAAGCCAATCCCTCTAGGGACTTAAACGTGAAGGATTGCTGGATTTTGTCAAAGGCGTTCTCTGCATCAACAACTGAGATGATGGTGGGTTTTTGTCTTTCGTCTATTTATCTGCTTGAAGATCCTTATTGATTTTCGTATGTCGAACAATCCCTGCATCTCTGGTTGAATCCAACTTGGGTCCATGATGGAGATCTTCTTGATGTGGCGCTGTATGCAATTTGCCAGTATCCTGTTTTAGAATTATGGCATCTGTGTTCATTAGGGAGATGGGTCTGTAGTTCTTCCTTTTTAGTTGGATCTTTGCCTGATTTTTGGTAATAAGTGATGCTGGCTTCATAAAAGGAATTGGGGAGAATTCCCCAATGTTTGTATCCTTCTAAAAAACAATGTGAGTAAATAATGGGTTGTAAGTCTTTTGAAATGTCTTATAGAATCCTGCCATAAAACCTCTGGGACGGGTGCTTTTATTAGTTGGGAGGTTTTTTTTTTTTTTTTATATTTTCAATTTCTTCAGATATTTTGGGTCTATTTAGCTCTCTGTATCTCTGCTTGTTGAGTGGTTGGTGATGCCTAGGATTTCAGGTATTCATCAATTTCTGCTAGGTTTTCAAACTTGGTGAGTATCGATATTTTGAAGTATTCGCATATGATTTTCTGGATCTTTTACTTGGTCTGTTGTGATATTTTTCCCTTTTCAAATCATGGATTGTATTAATTTGGAGTTGTTTCCTTCTTTCTTTTGGTTAACTGAAGTAGAGGTCCTATCTTGTTTATTCGTTCAAAGAAAACAACTTTTGGATTCATTGATTTTTTGTGTATTGTTTTCTTTGTTTCTATTGCATTGATTACTGCTCCCAATTTTTGTTATTCTTCCTGGCGGTTGCACGTAGGTTCTCTGTCCCGTTGGCCTCTCAAGTCTTTAGCTGCAGTCGTAGATCATTCACTGTGCTCTGTTTTCTAATGTAGGCACCCGAGGACGATAAAATTCCTCTTGGGACTGCTTTAAAGTATCCCATAGGTATTGTGTTGTGTATATATCATTGTCACTCAGTTCCAGGAATGCTTTTTATTTCTTTCTTTATACGTTCCTTGACCCATTCGTATTCAGAGGGTGTTGTTTAGTCTCCATGTGTTATTGTAATTAGTAGGGGCTTATCCTGGTTTTGATATTGACCTTTATTGCACTGTGTCTGATAGAATGCATTGAAAATATTTTCAATTCTTGTTTGTATTTGTGGAGGGTTTCTTCTTCTTCTGTGTCCCATATGTGGTCTATTTTGGAGAATGTTCCATGTGGGTGCTGAGTAGAAGTGTAGTCTCTGGTATTAGGGTGGAATATTTAGTAGATTCTGTGAGGTCCATGTGGTGTATCATACGCAGTTCAGATGTCCTCTGGAAACGGTCCAAAGGGCTCATGGGGTATTGAAGTCCCCTACAATAGTAGTACTGAGTTATTCTGTGTCTTGTTGTCCTGGAGAATTTCCTTTATAAAAGTTTGGTGCACCAGAGTTTGGTGCATAGATAGTCATAATTGTGAAATCTTCTTGGTGAATTGTTCCTTTGATAAAAATATAATGGCCTTCTTTGTCCTCTTCTGATGACTTTTTACTTTGAAGTCATTTTTTTCTGATATTAAAAAAGCAGCACCTGCTTTTAGTTTTTGGTACTATTTGCGTTGAATATTGTTTCCATCCTTTCCTTTAAAGAGTTCCTGTCCTTGAAGGGAAGATGTGTTTCTTGTAGAACAGCAGATCGAGGGTTCTGTTCCTAATCCATTCTCCCAGGATAAGTCTTTTGCTTGGGTAATTCAGTCCATTATATGTAAAGTTATGACGGATAGGTTTGTGTTGCTTTGCTTCCTTTCACTTTATTATCCATTTGCAGTGTTGGTCTAGGTTTCACTTCTTGCAGTTATGTTTTTATTGAGTTCTCTTTCTGGGTGCCTGAGGGTTTGTTGCTCCTTTTTTCTGTTCCTTGAATTGCTTCAAGTATGCTCTGAAGGGTTGTTTTTTCTGGACATGTATTCTTGTATCTTGTTTATGTCGTGGAAGAATTTTCTCTCTCCTTCAACTATTTTGACATGTTTTCTGGGTATATAACCTGGGTTGCATCTATAGTCCGGTTAACCCTGGGAATGCTTTGCTCCACTGTATTCTTGCTTTCATATTTTGCACTGAGAGGTCAGTTTTAATTCTGATAGGTTTTCCCCCTTATAGGTCACTTGTTGGTTTTTCTCTTGTGGCTATAAAATTTTGTCTTTGTTTTGGGCTCTAGCATTTTTAACATGATATGGTGTGGACAGTTTTTCTTTGCTGATCTTGTCTGTTTGAGGTTCTAATGTGCTTCTTGTATTTGTATTGGTTTGAGTTTTTTTTTTGTGGGGAAATTTTCATCTATTATTCTCTTGAAGATCTCATCAATAACATTCTCTTGGATTCTTCTCCTTCCTCCTATTCCCGCCCTATGAGGTGGGAGGTTTGAATCTTTTCACAGTGTCCCAAAGTTCCTGTTTGTTCCACTTTCGTGTATTTTTTGTGAAAATTTTTCATAATCTTTACTTGAGGTTTTTAGTTGTTCTGTGTTATCGTTGCAGGTCGATAGTCCTTGGTTTCTGCTTCCTTTTCCTCCATTCCTGCTTATGAGGCTTTTTCTATTCTTTCCTCTTGATGGATGAGTGTTTGATTTCCGTTTTCATTTCGTCTCTGATTTATTGTATTTCCATTCCTGGAGTTTTCTTCTCAATCTCTATCTCTTCCTGTAATTCTTTGCTTCGCTGGTTAGTTTCTTTATCCTTTTAAACATGGGATCTTTTCAGTGTTTCCACTTCCTCCCAGAGTTTGTCATTCTGTCTCTCTCTCTAGGTCCTTCTTGAGTTTTTCATTCTCTTTTCTTAGTTCTTTGATTTGCTCTTTATAATCTTGCACTTCTTTAAGTATGTTCACAATTGTACTTCTAATATCTGTTTCCTGGGCCATGCCCAGGGGGATCCCACTGTAGGAATCTTCCACAGGCTTGGTAGAGCTTGGTGTGGGATTATCCTGCACCTTTTCCATGTTGTCTCTTCTTCGTGTCCCTGGCATATGGGTTTCTCTTTGCCTGTATTCCAATGTGAATCCCAAATGCCTCTTCACTGTGTTGAAGGCTTGCTTTGCTTGCCTCCTCCAGATGCCTTCATTGTTCATTTGATTGATTTGTTTTTCTCCTTTACTCCTTGCTTATGGAGTGTTGAATTCTCTAAGCTTTAGGCTTTCTATTGGAAGTCTAACTCACTCTTCCCTTTCTGTTCTGAAGGTTCTCCAAAGAATCCACTTGGGCACTCCTTTGGCAATCTCAGTTGGCAGGGGGCTGGGGGGTTGTTGTTTAGCCAGAACCTATGCTTCAGGTGGTCTTGGGAGATCCCCGATCTCACGACTCACACAAAGCTGGGAGAACAACTCCGCCCCCACAGCCACACAAGCTAATCAGGTCAAAGGCAACGAAATCCAATCAAACAATCCGCCTGGCTGAAGCACCCATCTCCTACCTGTGCTTCAGGTGGTCTTGGGAGATCCCCCAAGTTCACTGAATTTCTTGAATATATCAATTAATGTCTGTTTCCTAAATTAGATCACTGTTGGCTATTTGCTTTTCAGGCGTTACCTCTGATTTATTCTCCTCTCATTCTCGGTTACCACTGCACATGTTAGACTTTTGATTGATTGACTCTTCTAGGACCTCTCTGATGTTCTGTATATGCAAGTTTTCCCATCCTGTTCACTGTCAGATTTATCTAAAAAGTTCTACACTTTATACATTTAATTTTTTCTTTACTCCTTCCTTCCTTTGTCTTTCTGCATGTCTATGCGGTTTATGTGTGTGTGTGTGCTTGCCACAGCATGCATGTGAAGGTCAGATGACAACTTTCCTGAGTTGTTCCCCTCCTTCCTGCTGTCAAGGCAAGGTCTGTCTTGATTTTTATGTTGTGCTACCTTCTCCAGGTTTGCTGGTCCATGAGCTTCTAGGTGATTCTCCTATCTTTGACTCCCATCTCACTATGGGAATGATAGGTGTATCGTAGAACCATTTTTTATAAATTTGGGTTCTAAGTATCAAATACATGTCATCAACCTAGTGCAGCAAGTGCTTTTACAAATTTAGTCATCTCTCTGATTCCTACACATTGTGTTTTTTATGTTAGAACATTCATTTCATTTGTTTTCTAGAGTTATTTTTCAAAGAATTGTATCTATTCTGCTGTTTTCCTATGTTATTTTAACATAAATAAGCATGTTAATTACAGTTATTTTGAAAACATGAGCTGTTAACCTCAGCACCTGGATTATCAGATAGTCTACATCTATTGAATGTTTTATTTCCTTAAGTGAGTTTACTGTATAACAGATTGTTGATGAAATCACTTAGAAGTTTATATTTACTTGAGTTAGTTTTGAAGGGGAAAAGAACATTTCAAAAATTTTAAAGACATATTAGTGAACTGAGAGCATAGTTCTAAATATTGTGCTTGAGAATTTGAGACAGATATAACTAATTTTAGTGAGATGTTAATATTCTGAAGATATTATTTTCCAAACTTTACTTCTACAACAATTATGATTTTTTGCATAGTCTACATATAAACAGGATTGTACATTATTCCCCCATTTTGTATGGCATAGAAGCTGTCCTGATAAAGAGTACTTGCCCTCATCTGTGTGGACATGTTGACAACCTATGTTGGGTCCAACAACTATTTAAAAAAGCAGGTAGCGTACATGTCTGGACAAAATTGATTTTAATAGAAAAGAGATACTAGCCTTTAAATGATTTCTGGCTTGGGGAGGGGTGTGTTAAACAGCTTTATTCTGGAGGTAGAAGCTGGTTGATTCACTTTAGAGAGAAAGAATGAAGACTAGTAATTAAAAGGTAAATCTATCAGCTTTTCCTGTATCCAAAGCATCAGAAAACTTAAGAATTTAAAGCAGTAGCCTTTTGTTTCACCCCTGATTTGCAAACTGCCATTTGGGCTCAGTAGAGCTGTTCTTTTTGTCTCACTGACCTCACCTGTCAGTCTATGTTCCTCTAGGGATTATGAAGGCTGCTACATCATTTGGCCTCATCGGGAATGCCTTGCCTCATCTCTCTATCTTTTTAGCTCTTCACATGGTGTTGGGGAGAGAGAGAGAGAGAGAGAGAGAGAGAGAGAGAGAGAGAGAGAGAGACACTAAGTGTACACAATCTCTTGAGGTCTAACTTGGAACTGACATATCATTTCTTCCTCTCCATTCGTTGTGACCAAAGCAAGTCACAAAAATAAAATTTTACTTAATAGCAAAGAAATAGACTTCGCATTCTAGTAGGAAAAACTGAAAAGCCACACTGCAAAAAAACTACAAATACAGAAACTGTAATACACAAAGGGAAAGAATATTTTCCCTAAAGTTTGGAGTTAGTCAAAGCTGAAAAGCTGAAGTATCTTCTTCCTTCTTGAACAGGTGATATTATGTCTGTCATCTAAAACTTTATGGAAAGACAGCATGAGGAAAGGGCTTTTGGGGGAGAGGACACAGAAGTCAGGTGGGCCAGATATAATGGCTATGTCACAGGGGGGAAATGCAATAAATCGTTAAAGATCATAACATGTAAATTAGTACCATTGATAATTAACTTACATAACTGCTGTGCAAATTAACCTGCCATTAATAGTCCATGGTTGTTATATAATACTCTCTGAAATATAGTAAGAGGAATATCATTAATCTCTTTTTGTCTTTAGTTCTGCTATGAAAACAGTCTTCACTTTCTCAAGCCCCAGAAATGCTTCCCATCTTGAATGCATATTAACATAACTAACTGGAGAACTAAGAAAGAATTTCATGACCTTTTACCTCAGTCTTCATTCAGACGAGAGATTACGAGACTTCCCTAATATCTCACAACTTAACTAGGATAAATAGCCTAGTGGTTAAGAGCACCAACGCTCTTGCAGAGGACCCGGGTTCGATCCCCAGCACCCACATGGCGGCTAAGAACCGTCTGTAACTCCAATTCCAGGAGAACTCCAGTTCCAGGGGAATCTGAGACCCTCTTCTGACCTCCGCGGCATTGCACGACACGGGTGCACAGACCTGCATGCAAACAATACATTCATACACATACAAAAATAAATTTAAAAAAAGTTTCCTTCTTTGTGTATAAAACCATTTTCTTGATGATTACTCTTAGTCAGCATGAGGTTGTATCTCCTGTGGTTTGTAAATTGCTTGAGAGTAGGGGCCATGCCTTTTTTCCAGATGCCTGCTCTCTACCTTGCATAAGGGCAGGAATGCAGTGGGCACATGTGACATGTGTCTGGATGAATGCATGTGGAATCTAAAGGATAGAGATGTTTTCAAAGTATCCAGGAAGATCAGAAGAGAAGTTATTCATAGTAAACATTAAGACATGATAGTCTCATTTATCTATCATATTTCCTAACCTAATCACGAGGTTATAATCCACTAAGAAATAAGTACAGACACACAAATATCAATGAGTGTGGTTCTTAATTCTGATTTCCCAATGTTTATTGGGATCTTCTATATCCCTTGGTTGTAATTCTAGACTCATTCTTTCTTTTTCTAGAACACCCAGGAGACTAGTCTCTATGGACTACTCTCTTCCTAGTATTATCAAATGTTCTAGAACTTTCCAAATTTAACATTGGATATAGCATTCTGACCTTTCAGGAAATACCTCAGCTCCTAGCAGATTGGGAGAACTAGTTACTCTATGTCTTACACCACAATTTCCTATTGACTTTGACCAATGGAAGTCACACAAAATATCAGACCAGACTATGGTGAGGATATTTGCTTCTGGGCTTCCTTCCAGCCAGATCATTAATGGTTGGTTCCTCTTCCTTTAGGAAAGTCACAGTTTTTATTGGATTATCTTTTTTGGTTTTGTGTGTTGATGAGTGTTTTGCCTGCATGATGTCGGTGAACCCATGTGTGCAATGCCTGTGGAAGTCAGAAAGTGGTGTTGGATAAGCTGACAGAGTTATGGATAGTTGTTAGCTGCCATGTGGATGTTGGGCTCTGAACCTGGGTCCTTTGCAATGGTTGCCCCATACTCTTTGCTACTTAGTCATTTCTCCAGCCCCCAAATTACCATTACCTTTTTTTGAGGCAGGGTTTCACTGTTTAGCCATGGATGGCTTAGAACTCACCTTGTAGAACTGGATGGCCTGAAACTTACTTTGTAGACTAGGCTGGCTTCTAACTCACTGAACTCCACCTGCCTCTCCAGCTGGGATTAAAGGTGTGTGTGTCACCATGCTTGGCTTGGATGAGCTTCTTAAATTAGCTACCCTTCCAAGCTTCTGCCAGCCATCTGCTCCAACATGTGTAGCAGTCTTCCTCTGAACTTTGACACTGAAATTTGAATTGCTTAAACTATCTTCACATCTTTGCAAATACCCCTTGTTATGGCTTAAATATGCTTTGTTCCCTCAAGGGTTCATCTTCTGGAAGTTTGGTCCACAAAGAAAGGGGAATGAAAGATGGTCATAAGTTTAAAAGGTGGAGTCTTGTGGAAAGTGATAGGATGACCAAATCAATCTTCTTTGAATGACTGGGTTAGTGCTGTGGAGACTGGATCAGATCTTTGGGAGAATGAATTAGATCTAAAGGGATTGGGATGGGTCTCCCAGGACTGGGTATGTAACCATAAGCATGGAATGTTTGAATGCAAATCAGCCCTCTCTCTCTCTCTCTCTCTCTCTCTCTCTCTCTCTCTCTCTCTCTCCTCTCCCTCTCTCTCCCTCCCTCCCTCTCTCTCTCTCTCTCTCTCTCTCTCTCTCTCTCTCTCTCTCTCTCCCCTCTCACATGATGCCATCCATCCACCATGAATTCCCCACAAGGATCTGAGCATATGATGGTACCATGATCTCATATATATATATATATATATATATATATATATATATATATATATGACCCAGAAAAAATGAACCAAAATAAATTTATTTGCTTTATAAACTATCCAGCTTCAAGTATGTTGTTATAACAACAGGAAATAGAGACAAATCCCTTTATTGAATTCTCCTCAAGTTTGTAAAGAAGGCCACCTGTTTTCTCAGAAGCTGGGAATGAAATTGGCCAGGATCCTGAGCATTGTGTCAGATACAAGAAAAGTGTAAAGCATGGTCCTTATTTTCCATCATGTGGGAAAGAATAATTTGTAATGAAGTCATTCAAGAGCAGTGGAACATCTGCGCCTCAGTTTTTTCAACTGTGAAATGAAGAGAATGAGCTCAAACATGATTTTAAGGATTCCACAAAGAACACATGTTCTGCTAAGTTTTAATTTCACTAATCATCTTTATCACTGTCTGACTGGTATTTTATTAAAAATAAAATAAATTTTCAAGGTATAGTAGTTTCTGGCTGCAATACAGCAGGATTGTTGACATCTTAATAAAGTGAGAGATTACATATAATGTCTGGGGGTGGCCAATGGGAGGAGTAAGGAGGCTGGCTGGACACCACCATGGAGGGTAACAATCAGGATATGCATGCAGGGAACTCAACTGGAGGATATCTGGTTATCTAGGATTGAGGGAACCCACAGATAGGAAGGCATTGCTGGTTAAGTCTAGGTTGTGAATCCAAACAAGACATGAAGGGGTGGTCATAACAAGAGGGATGGTGAGGCTGGGGTCATTAGTTTGAGATGGGATTTCATGGCACTAGATTTTAGAAGATCCTAAGTACCAGACAGCCACAGACATTTTATTGTCTGGTATCAGAAAAAAATTCTAAGTTGTTAATGTCTCATTTTATACTTCATGTTTTCTTTCATTGTGTGTATAAGTTACAGACACCAGTTCTGCCCAAGTCCACACTTAGCATGTGCCCATGGAAGCAGCAAAGATTCTCCAGAAAACTAAGCTAGATACACTGGATTTTTGGAAACCCTTTTGGGAGATTCATTACCTGGAGTGGAACCTCAACCCGGGACTGATATGTCAGATCAGCGGCATTCCAAAGGCCTATTTCAAAAGATTCTTTTCATCTTTGGCTGTTTCCTAGAAGAGCATTTCCAAAGCAGGGAGGTTCCTCTGATGAAGTTATTTGGTGACTGTTTACACATTTGCACAATTAACATGCCTTTTAGATGTAAATAGAAATCAGCCCAAAGGAACACACGATTAAGTAGCAGGCAACGTGCAGTGTGTATTAATAAGGCTGCCAGTGAGGGGTTAACCCCAGTCCTTGTAACAACTCCTCATGTATCAACAGTGACACCCGGTAGAGAGGCCTGCTGAATAGCCCAGCTCCCAGAATGCAGCAGGAAGGCCAGTGCTGTGGAGTTATTCCCAGGTGACACTGTTTGAATGTCATTTAAAGTTCACTTTCATTATTTTAATTGTCACTGTAAAAATTTCCCATTCAAGACTGATTATGTTCTAAGAGAAATCAGAACTTAAATTCCAATCAATCATAATTGAACATGTTGTTGCAAGTGGCATATAAAGCTGTGTCTCGGATGTGATTAAGACAAGTATTAGTAACTCGTGAAAAGCTGCAGGGAGATTTAGGAGCAAGAAGGATTAATGCTGAATAATTTACATGGCTAAAACTATCAGATGAAGTGGAGGAGGAATGCTTTAGACATGTTTCTGGGTACCCAGGGAAGTGAGGCGGGGTGTTGGTTGGAGCTCCCACCGCTGTCACCTCAAAGACCATGAGAAGGCTCCCTTTTGCACTCAGATATCATAGGATCTAACCCTGGAGTTTAGAGAAAGTTTGTAGCTTCTTTAGATCTCAGTTTCTGAATGGGATAATATGAAATCAGGATGGACGGCTCAATGGGTAAAGGTGCTTGCTGCTCAAGCCGGTGACTTGAGTTCCATTGCCAGAACGCCTGTGAAGATAAGCTAGAAATGACTTCACAAAGCTGTCCTCTGACCCCCACACATGTGCACCCATATGTGCACTCCCACACACATATCATGCAGATACTCAACCATAATAGTAAAATTTTTTAAAATTAAAAATTGGGGCTGGAGAGATGGCTCAGCGGTTAAGAGCACTGGCTGTTCTTGCAAAAGACAAGGTTTCAGTTACCAGCACCCACGTGGCAGCTAACAACCATTCATAATTCCAGTTCAAAAGAATCTGACACCCTCTTCTGACCTCCTCAGACTTTGCACAGTGTGGGCACACTTACATATATGCAGCCAATAACTCATACACATAAAATAAAAAGTAATAAAATATTAATAAAATTAAAAATTATTTTAAGAGCACCCTGTAAGCCTTAAAGTGATTTTAATTGCTAATTTATGTTGGTACCAGAGCCTGGCTTCATACCAACAATGGACCTTAGGATCAGGGGTAGCCAGGCTAAGCCCATTATTGTAGAAAGAGGATGTTATAAAAATGGCCATTAGGTGAGCCAGCCCAAGACATTGAATCTCATTAAGAGGGATCATCAGAAGCCAGGGTCAAAGTCCAACAGAGAGGGACCCATCCCTCACACCTGAGTCCATTTCTCCCTGTGCATTCCAGTTTTACTAGTACACATGGACATTGGGCATGAATGGCCATTCTTATTGAATCAAGCAAATCTCAGCTCCTTAGACGACACACCATGAGCAATTGGTACAAAGTTCAATTGCCTGAATAGAAAAATAACAAAAAACAAAAACCAAAACAAAACAAAAAAAACACTAGGCTCACAGGTTTTGGAATGAAGACCAATTCATATTTCTTCTCTTTAAAAATTGCAGTTGTTTTTATTTTATGTATATGAGTGTTTTGACTGCATACATATAAGTGCACCCTTTGTTGTGCAATGCTCTCAGAGGCCGGTAGAGGGCGTCATGGACTGGAGTTATGGATGGTTGATAGCTGCCATGTGGGTACTGGGAGTCCACCCCACGTCTTCTATGAGACCAGCCAGTTGTTGAGCCATTTCTCCAGGCTTAGATCCAGATCTGGAAATTAGGAACCATGGCTACCTTATGGAGCTTGTGATGGTTAATCCTGGGTGTCAACTTGACTGGACTAAGGAACAAATAAGAGAAAAAGGGTCTTCTGATTGGACCACCTCAACCCGGATGGCCCACCCCAAATGTGGGCGTTACCTTCTGCCCTTTTTCTCCTGCGGCTTGCTTCTCTCATCTGGTGAGTTTGTCTTGCTGCTGTGATCAACCTTTCGGATCCCAGCGTGTACTGAGACTGGCAGATCTCCTGGAATCCATTCGGGCCTTCAGCACTAGACTGGGACTGAGACATCCAGCCTTGCGGACTGAGCAGTTCCCTGGATTCCCGGCCTCTCCAGTTCGGCACTACTGTTGAGCTCCGTCACATGAGCAAATCAATAAATTGTATATAGTTATATATTCGTCCTGTTGCTTCTGTTTCTTTAGAGAACCCTGACTAATACAGAGCTGTAGAATGAATGAACACAAAGGTGACAACTTGTAGGACTCCCATATTGTGACAGTCATTGCAACCTTCAACCCATCAACAGGACTACAGGATCCAAGGATTTCAGAATGGAATCTAAAGAAAAGAACTCCTGGTTTATGCCTCCAAGAAGGTTTCGTAGGTGGAAAGTGGCCACCATTCCTGCAATCCCTGGGTCTGAGCTTTGAGGTGCATGGAGATAATGAGGTCCCGATATTCTCATTGCACCCTGCTCTCCTTACCACTGCTCTCCTATTGCAAGAGGCAACAGGAAGCACACAAAGTTGTTCTTCCCAGAAAAAGAAGGTCCCTATATTTTTCCTTGCGCCCCCCCCCATTTACAAACCAATTTCTTGGAAAAGGAAGTCACGGGAATTGGCAAGAACCTAATAAAGGTCTCTGAAAACAATGTTTCTCCATTTGAAAAATAAACCATGTCTTTAAATGCATTAACTCTGTGGGGAAATAAATGTAATAAACCAAATTCAATCCCTGCCAACATTTGTTTTCTTATCTATGTAAAATCAATATACTTGTTGCAATTATGTCTTTCAATAAATCCTCCCAAAGTCTTATTTTCTCATAAGATTTCCTGCTGCACACAGATTCATTGCATTCATTTTCCATCTAGAGAAATTGTATCTTGTGTTTTCCAGCCATCCAGTTTCCTTGAAAGATTCTATTCCCGCCCTTAGTGGCTATGTCCCCTCTTCAAAGGCCATTTAGGCAACAATTAGTTTAATTGGATTGTGGTGCCTGGTTGGAGCTGACACTTGTGGGAACAGCCCTCTTCAGAGTAAGGATGAATTCTTCTGGATGGAACTGACCTCTGTTCCCGCCATTCCTTCTTGTGCCCCCAGAGGGCTGCTGGGGAAGCCTTCATTGGTTCCTCTGTTGGGCATGAGTGGGAATGTGATTGTTCCTTAGAGAAGGGTTGGCACAGTGCTAGGAGGTTCCTCAAATAGGAATCTTTTTAATGGATAAATGTATATTCACTTGTCCCAAGATGGAGTGAACCATACTAGAGCCCCAGAAATTTTAAGAGATAGTCAGTACAACCCTAGACTTGTCCCTTATTTTTACAAGGAATAAAATGTGTCCATACCCCTCACATTGCCTGCACACAGCTCCTCGTCCCGGAAGACCTGGCTTTCCCTCCCTGTCATTGTAGACAGAAGGAAAATGAGTTCAGAAAAGAAAGGGATTAGCCTCAGGCTGCACTGGAATTGAGTTTTCAACACCCAACTCAACACTACACAGTATATTCCTCTCATGTTGATCTTCATGTTGTTTAGTGTCTTTCTCCTTCTTGCTTTCCCAGGTTGGTGTGTATAATGAAATAGTTAATTTTAGGTGTCAATTTGACTGGATTAAGGAATATCTAGAAAATTTAATTGATCAAACATGACTTCTGAGTATAACTGTGGAGGTATTTCTGGGAGACACTGCCTTGTCTGTCGGGGCACTGAAGGAGCAGGATCCAGTCTCAGTATGATGTGCACCATCTGATTGACTAATGGATTGGATGGAACATAAAAAGGAGAGAAAAGGATTTACTCCTTCTCCTGGAAGGATTTACTCCTCCTGGAACTGAGACATTCTTCCCCTAACCCCTACCTATGCACTGAGGCATCAGAACCCCAAGATCTCTGCTCTTGGAACTCCAAGACTTATTCCAGTGATTCTCCAGGCTCACAGACCTTTGAGCTTGAATTAAACCACACTACAACCATCCTAGGATCTCCATCTTATAGATGTTTTGGCTTTTGTTTACCATAATCATGTGAGTCAATTTTCTCCATATGTCTTCTTTCATGTGTGCATGCGTGTGTGTTTGTGTGTGTGTGTGTGTGTGTGTGTGTGTGTGTGTTCTTACAACTGTAAGAACATTGTTTCATCTCTCTGGGGAAACTCTTGCCAGCACACAGGCTCACCTGCAGCTCTCCTCACATCTCCCAGTGTACCAAGCTCTGTCTCTGCGTCTGACCTGCTCCCTTCTGCTGTCTGTGCCTCACCACCCACCTCTTCATCACTCAGGCATCTGCTGCCCCTAGGAGGCACCAGAGCTGACTCAGACTCCCCACCTGCCTGCTACACTCCAGGCTGCCCTGAAAATTGGCCACTTGTTTCAACTGCTCACTGAGTGATTGCAAAGACTCAGGGGAAGCCCTTGAAATGTCTCTCTTGCAAAATGTTGTTTGTCATAACAGGACAGGAGAAGGCTATCAGCCCAAAGAAGTCCTGGCAGTGGGGCACAACTTGACATGCTGAGGAGACAGGAGATGAATGAGCTGCCAGTAGTACTGGAGACACCGTAGACTTCCACTTATTTATTGAGCTAAATTATTTACATTAAGAAGTCAGCTGCTCTGAGTAATTTATTGTGAGTTCCAGGTCCAGACATTATTGTGAATAACAGTGGCCCTAGCAGTAAAAATAAAGACTAAACAATTAAACAGAGAGAACTTGCTTAGCCCTTCCTTGCAGATCCATGCTGCTCTGAGGGGGAAAGAGCACTGGCATAGGAGGAGGCTCTGGTGGTTGCACAGGCACCATCCACTCCATGAAGCATTTCTGGGGCTGGACTAACAGTTTTCCCCCACTCTTCTCACTGATTGCTTAATTCTGTGACTCTGGCTGCTATGGGTTATTAAGGCACAGGTTAAAGGGTACCAAGGAGCTTCTTCCGGAGATATGACCAGAGGCTGCATGTGCCTTATAGAGATGAAAGGATATCGATTCAATACTTATAAAACCCTAGGTAGGATCCACCTTCCCCTTAGGAATTAGGTAATTATCACAGGGAGGAGATTTTGCTATCCATCTCTTTTCAATCATTAATCAGTAGAAAAGGCCAGGTGTGCACGGAAACCAAAGCATAAGCAGTGATGGGCGGATGGCTCAGTATGGGGGTTCAGAATCTGTTAAAGACAAGAAAACCAAAGGTGGTGGCCCATGACCCTCCTTCAACATTCCCATGGAGCTTCTGTATCCATCACCAGGAGAAGTTGGTTCACTTTAGAGGAAAAGCTTAACATTAGCCCCCCCCCACACACACCTTGCAATTTGGAAATAAATGTTTTATAATTGCCTGGGTATTGTTTGAAGACTGAATGTAATTTATTTTAAAAAGAAAAGAAATATTCTCCCTGAATCAGTTTGCATCTTTCAATAGTGAACACCCAAGAACAAGAACAAGACCAGGACTCCAAGCTTTGAAAAAGCAGTCTGGGACGAGGTTTGGGTTCTAAATGGCTTATTGAGCTTCACAGACATCAGTGTTCACACAGATAATGGGAATAACTGTCACTACAGTTTTTAGAGTGTATGTCTAAAAAGAAATTCTCATGCTTAGCAGTCGATGTAATAATAAAGGTGATGATTGCTCCTGCTTGCTCGGTTCATGCCATTCTCTGTTCACAGATGTTTGTCCTGTTCTTATCACCTAGCAGAAGAAAACAACCATAATAACAACAATAAAAATACTTTAACTTTTCAGAAGAGCAGGAAGTCCTCTGATTTCTTCATTGTTCCTCCCACATATCAATCTAATAGAGCAACTACTGGCTCCCTAGATTACTAGCACAGTACTGGTAATCCGTTGGATGAAGGTGATATACTAGCCAGAGGCGCGTGATTTGCTTGAAAGAGCCCCGAAACTGGAGTTAGAGGTCTGTGGTTTAAATTCTGTTTCTACCACTTACCAGCTGGTCATTCCATTCAGTTACTCTACCTGAATTTCTGTGCAGCTGATAGGTATTAGCTAAAGGTTACAGGTAAGGAAACTCGGGCTCAGAAACTGCTGAAAAGCAGCACAAAGCAAGCATGGCCACCTTTATTAGTAAACTATGAATATTGTACTATTGAGTCTAAGAAAGGTGTGCATCAAGATCATGTTTAAGCTGTGTGAGTGGAATTTCACTGGGCCCTTGCCCTTGACACCCACTCTTTGGGCAAAGCTGTGCTCAACAGAGAGAAAAGGCTGTTGGGTGGGCTGAGATATATGCTGGACTCCACAGAAAGAGTGTGGCAAACGGGTGGAGAGTAGCTAGTCTACAGTGTGAGCTCAAAAACAGACAAATCTTTAAAACAGACAAGGAGAATTGCAGGTAAGGACTGTTTACAAAGATGTGGGCAGGATTTGGGGAAATCACTGCAGATGTTCAGCAAGTCTATGGGAGAAACCATAAAGTTCTGACAGCCCCACCAGACGAGAAAGACCTTGTGAAGAACATCTGGAACCTGGAAAATGCTGTCTGACAGGACCTGAGAATTCTGGCCAGGCGATGCAGCTACTCACTTTCCCCTCAGTGGGGGAACTGGGACAACAGGTACATCTGCCTCTTTCCGTCTTCTGACCTGATCTAGATTAATTTATCCTGAAGTGAAGGAGCTCCTCATGCAGACCCAAATCACCAGACAAAAACAGGTATGGAAAAAATGTGGGTGGTTCAGAAGGGGACCCTGAATTCAGTAAAAACACACTGGAAGCCAAAGAAACTTCCCTAAGCATTACCCAACACAGGGCACTGATAGAAGATCTCCAGCATCCCTTGTGTGTCTGTGAATGATTAGTTATTTCTCTAATCATTTCTTGTAATGCTGGTATTGAAAACCAAGCTAACAAATTGGACCCCAGCAGAGAAATCCCTTTAGGCTTCTTCTTTACTCCTCAATCCACTCAAATTGTCAATGTTTCTTACAACCCCTCTTTGGACTTTTCTTTCGGCAATGTGTGCTCTGTCAATAAAATCTCAGGGTAGTTTGTCAATTCAGTGCAGTGAGAAGGCTCAGCAGCAAGCTGTCAACTCTTAGAAAGGCAGTGGATGTGATCCTCACTCTTCTATCATTTGCTTGGGGCTCATTACAGGGTCGGGTCCTGCTTCATGTCTGTTCTCCCTCCCTGGCTACTTACACTTCACAGACTACCCTGGGCCTGGCTGGAGTTAAGCCTGGATCAGACTGCAGCAAAACTGTGAACCCTGCCTACACTTAATGTGGTTTAGGCTTAAGTCAGTCACTTAAACCTGGAATGTGGAGCACTTGAATCTCTTCCTTGCTCATTGAGTTCCCTCACATGACAGCCAGCCTACATCATGTTAGGGAACTTCAAGAATAATTCTTAGGGACAAAACTATCTAAAAGACATAGTGTTCTTTTTATTCTCTTTAATACTTTACCATGTTATTGCAGTCTATGGACAAGTCTTTGGCTTTGATATTTTCTTCATTCATTCATTCTACTTGAGAAGCCATTCTGTGAGTTATTGTTTAACCCCACTTAGTTATCTTGCTTCTTAGTCTTAGGTTATCTTATCCCTCTATCAGTCACCAATGTGTCAGTCCTGTCTTCTTGAGCACATATTTCTTAACCAATAATCTCACAGTCTTCCAGGTATGATGTCTGAACTACTTGAATCTGAACTTCCCCAACCACTTGGAAGCTCAGGGACCACTTCTTGCTTGCACTTCTTTTTTCATTTATCTGGCCCGCTGGATGCTCATTTTCAAACACTCACACCTTGTGCTCAGGTCTCACTTTCTCCTGGCCCTGATGTTAGGGGCAGCCACCCTTGGTCACATGGGAGTCCTTGTTCATGAAAGGAAGCAGTTTCTTAGTGCATCATTTGACATGTATATGAAACCTTTCCTGATAACCTTTGATGAAAAACAATTACTTCCTGACACTTTGCTTTCACTATTTCCAGGTATTTACTGTTTTTTTTTTCCTGTTTCTTCTCTAAGCTTTGTGAGGGTAGAGCCACATTGTGATGGATGAGGCTGGTATACAAAGTGGCTACCACGGTAGCTATTCAGTAGAAAATGAGGGATAATGAAGGCATGGTCCCTGAGCTTCAGACTTTGCAGTCATTGATACTAATAGAGAATTGGGCACAGGCATGCTCCACTCCCTCGATGTCCAAGAGAATCAAAGGCAAAGTAAAGGCATAAGTAGAAAAAGCATTCTGTGTGCAGCAAGCCGAAAGAAGAGCTCATTCCTGGAAGCAGCTCACTTTCACATCTCTCTGTCTTTCTGAAGGATTACAACACTTGCCTTTTGAACTGCTGATAGATCTCAGCATTGTGGGCTGTGTTGGACCTGAATTTTTCTATTCTACCTTGGCACAAGGTGGTCTCACAAATAGGTATATTCTAAGTGAATCAGTGATGCCTCAGGCTATATCATTTCACTATGCCTTCTGACTTCCCTCCCAAATCAACCAGAATATGCACCCACCGGTTAGGGACTCTGTTTGGTTGGAGCACTGCGGGGTTCCATGCCTACCATCCTGAAGGATGGGTGGATCTCCTGCTCCCTGAGTCAGATCCCATATCCTGAGGCCTCCCTTGTGATGTACTGGGCAGATAAGATATCACACTTCCTATTTACCCAAAACACACCTGGGAGTTCCATTACCACCTGTATGAGCCATGTTGGCTCTCACCTCCCTTGCTCTCCTTCACACCCCCTCCCCCAACTCCCATTCCTACCTCACAAGGTCTGGTAGACCCTGAGTTGTGTGAATAAAGTTGAGTTATTCCCTTGGGATCTCTCCCAGGTTAGTTCCTGTACTGACCATTCGGGATACTCCTCCCCCTCCTAGCTCCCACCTGAGCCTCGGCAACCATACTGAGGAACCAATGGTCAGCTTGTGGGAACAGAGAGGAAGAAACAGCTACAAATGGTGCCACATTGTGGAGCTAATGCCTTTCGGAGGACAAAAAGGGGAAAAAAAGGTCTCCCCCACTTTGGGCAGAGTATGTGATGGGAACTTTCACCTTGTGCCTCTCTAGAGTGAGACACTCTTTTACAGATATTTTTGGAGGATTCAAAGGAAAGCGTGAGCCCTCCCCATCCAGAATGGGAATGGGGTAATTAATGGGCATCTGTGCCCATCCCTCTGAGTTTCTTGAGGGGGACAAACTCTCTTTTTTTCTAAACTTTAACTTTGGTTCCTGCTGGTGCAAGGGAACCATTAAGCTAATTGGATTCTTGCCTGCTTGATCAGGCATTGGCAAGAACCTTCTGCCTTTAAGTTCTTTTTATCCACTAGCATTTCTCCCCTTGTTCCATCATAAGCAATCCCCCCCAACACACACACCAGCTAGAGTCCTAGACCAAGGGAACTGAGACATGCCCAGCTATGGCTGGGTGTCAGCCTGCTAATTCTAGCCTGGGAAATTCAGGGCCAACAAGCACCCAGGAAGCTGGATGGACACCCCCCAGTCCGGAGAGGGGACCAGGAAGTTCAAAAGCCCTGGGCCCTGGCGTGGGAGCTCCAGCTCCCGCACTATGCAGCTGGACTGCCGGGTGCTGTGATGGCAAGCCAGGAACCCAACCTGCCACAAAAACAACAAAAAGTAAAAAGCCACAGGGCAGGGCACAATGGAACCTGGCCACCTGGCCTTCACTGATGACAACTAAAACGAAAGTGGCTAAGGGTTCAAAAGGCAAACTTAAGACCAGAAAACTAAGCTGCCAGAGCCACAGAAATGAGTGGTTAGTGGAACTGCCCATCTCTGCCCAGCCATGCCTTCAGGCACCAAAAACTACAACTCCCAGCATGCCCTGAGATGGCTGCAGCAGTGTTAACTTCTTTTTGTTCAAAATTCCAGCCACTCCAAGAAACTTCAAAGCTTCCAATGATTTAATTAAATGTGTTCTTTCTCAAACAGGCTTCCTAAAAATACAGATATGTGTTCAAAATAGCTACCTTCAAACCCTATTGTGCTTTTCTTATTGTGTTTATTCAAAATTGGGTTTTGATTGTACTGTTCCTTGCATATCAATTTTTATCTGGAGATTATTTTTAATAATATGGCCATTCAAAATCTATTAAGTTAAACTCTATCTCAAGCATGCTTATTAAGATATTAAATTTTTAAATCTAATACATGTGTACCTAGAGACATCTTTAAATAAAAATGTGCACAATTAATTTAAAAAGTCCTAGGCAATTTTGGAGTCTTTCAAATGTGTTTTTACCTTTTAAAAGACTATTCACAGGTTTCCAACCACATGGCTTGTAACCTACTGCTAAGCTGAAATAACAAGTCATCCTAAATCATGTTTGTCTTTAAGTTCCTTTTAAAATAACACCATTTTTTACATTTCAGCAACCTAAAAGCAGAACCAGATGGATTTGTATGGAGATTTTCGGGCCAGTCCAGTCTGACAAAAGCTCTAACTCTAATAAAATATTCTTTAGTAACTATTAGTTATTAACAACTCAGTTAAAAATACTTACTCTAATGTTTTGGTTTAAAATTAACTTGTGATTTTTACTGCCTAGATAAACTTAATGTGTAAATTTAGTAAAGGATAAATCTAGGGCTAATATTAACCTTTTTTCCTCCCTAATTCAGGCCTGTTAATATATTTAAACAATTAAAAAATAATTTATTTAGGGTAAGTAAAAGTTTGCACATATGATAATTCAGAGTTTTACTGGGTATATACTGTCATCTACTGGTTACGATCTGTCAACACCCAAAACAGATCTGTAAAACCCACTTTATAACGTTTATTTTTTTTTAAATAATGTACTTAGGGGTTCTAATAAACAAAAGTTAAAATCATACATAAACTTTATTTCTTTAGGATCAAAACTTTATCAGGTATCTTAAAGATTACAATGTGCGTTTGGTCAAGATTTATCTAATTAATGTTTACTTTATCCAAAATTTATTTACACAATATATAATGGTAAAACTAAATTACTTACCTAATTAATGTTTACTTTTTATCCAAAATTTATTTACATAGTATACAATGGTAAAACTACATTACTTATGTTAATTAACAATTGGTCAAACACTATCAACATAAAGGATTGGTCATACTTAAGTTTATTGGAAATACAAGTAATTATTTTTTTACTCCTAATTCATACTATATTTCCAGGTGACAAGCTTGACATTGATGAATATCAGTGCTCCCTATGTCTTTCTGTGATGTTGTCTGTGGCATCTCCTTTTATCTATAAGATAGCTTAACCTTAAAAGACTGGATTTCACCTCTTAATCAACAATGGACCTCCAAACCCTGGTTCCTGTATGGGTATGTAGTACAATTGTTTTTAAAAATGTAAAAGTCTTTTCCATTCTCCTAAAATAAAAAGGACAAAATTAATATGACCCCCCCAAAATACAGTAAAGTAAAGAGAAGCTCTCCGCTCAGCATCTCTCCAGGATAGAAGTCAATTATTATAACAGTAATCTCCTTACTGGACATGCTTAACTTCTTCCTTGCACTGAGAGACATTAGATCTCTTGGAGGGATACTTTTATTTCCCAAAAGCATCTACCAAAAATGTGTCAAAGCCAGGTATTATACTAAGCCCCCAAAAGGGCTTTAAAGCCTGGAAAACAGTTCACTAAAGTTATAATAAAAACAAGAACTGTTCAAAATTGGATATAAACCATCTAAATTAAATAAAATACCTTTCTTTACTGGAAAATCTTACTAAAAATAAAAACAGTTCCACCTGGCTGGGGCCTCTCCCAACAGCCAGCTTGTATCAGTAAAGAAAAAAAAACAGCTGTCTTTTATCACAGCCAAACGTCAGGCCCAATAAATCTATGAAGGCTACAAAAATACTAAAGAGCCATGGGCAAAAACCCCAAATACTAAAATTGGTACAATGTTAAAGGGCTAAAATATTTAATTCTTAAAAGGACTTTGATTACCCTTCATCTGTTTATCTATTAAAATGTACTTATGATAAATGATGTTATTTCTAAAAAAAAAAAAAAGCCCACTATAATGTAAAGGATAATGGTAACTCCGACCATGCCTACAACACAACCTGGTATAATAAATAATGCTTACTTAAGTGCCTATGCTTTTACTATTTATATTTCATTAGCAAAATTACAAAAAATACCCCCTGGATGAGCTAACTCTCGCTCCGCCCATGGCAACCCGCCAGGCCCCGCTGCTCTCCGCCTCCCTTGGCACCACCATCCATCTTGCTGCTGCCACCTCTGCCCCCTTCAGTCAGGACATGGTCTCTGATCCCACCAGCCTGAGAGCACCTTCTGCCCTCAGTGGAGCTGAGTTGCCAACCTCCTGGGAGGAAAAGCTGGGACAGACTGCAAGGCCCAAGGTGCCACTTCAACAAAACAATGAATTACTCTGCTTGCCATCCACCCTTGCCCCCTCCTCTCCAAAGCCTAGGAGCTACTTAAAGAAAAAAAGTGCCAGAGTCCAAGGAAATAGTTGTGAACTCACAACTATCACAGACTGGACTTTATTCCATCAATACAATTATATGTACAGGCTCTTCAGCCACACTTGAGACTTTTGGAGTACAATTAAATCACCAACTATGTTAGATGGGGCTCAAATAATACCTGTATGTCTTGTGGGGAGGAAAAATGTTGCTTTTAGGGGGAAAAACTGTTGCTTTCATGTCTATGTCTTAGAGGGAGGAAAAATGTTGTCTCTGTATTTGGGTTATTGGGAAAGCCCCTATTATCTGTCTCCTGGTTACCCTGCTCCCGCCCCAAGTCCCTCTAGGAGCTACCCCCACCCCTCAGGCCACCTTAATACTCCCTTTTATTAAGACCAATCTCCATCTTAGGAGCTCAGTTTCCCAGTTTGTTAAATACCAAAATAATAATCTCCTGAAGTTACAGCCCAAAGTGTCCTAGTCCAATATCAGGTCATCCCTGAAAATTCTTTGGAAGAAAATGATAGTACTGCTCCATTTTAATAAAAAAGAAGGGAGAGCTACCAGGTTAGGGACTCTGTTTAACTCGAACACTGTGAGGTTCCACACCTACCATCCCACAAGCTTCTTTTAGGAGCCAGGATGGGTGGATCCCCTGCTTGCTGAGCAAGATCCCATATCCTGAGGCCTCCCTTGTGATGTACTGGGCAGATAAGGTGTCACACTTCCTATTTACCTAGAACACACCTGGGAGTTACGTTGCCCCCTGTAGGAGCCATGTTGTCTCTCGCCTCCCTTGCTCTCCTTCACACCCCCCAAGCCCCATTCCCACCTAACAAGGTCCGGTATAAAGACCTTGAGTTGTGCAAATAAAGTTGAGTTATCCCCTAGGAATCTCTCCTGAGTGAATTCCTTTACTGACCCGAAAGGGCTCCCCCTCCCCCTTTTGGCTCCTGCCTGAGCCATGGCAACCATGCTGAGGAACTAAATGTCCACTTGCAGGAACAGAGAGGAAGAAACAGCTACAATGCACGTCTGACCTCTCGCTAGCAGTTCAGAATGAATTACTTGCTTGAACATCAAATAACAGGAAGAGAGAAAATGAAAGAAGAGTCAATGATCTTGAAATTCTGGACATTGTGCAGCTTGATTGGTAAAGGAGATCTTTATTTAGGAATATAAGTACGTCTTTCAACACTTACCCATCACTATGGAGAGGACATGCATAATTGTGCTCTTGTGGAAGGGCTTCATTTAATTTCACTAAGCACTTAGCTCAGATCCTCATTTACCTTCACTTAGGCTGAAAATGAATTACACAAACACTTGCCCTATTCAAAGACAAAAAATTCCTCTTTTTTTTGGCTCACCAGTCAGATGTGTGTAGGAGAGGGTCCTGAGCATAATAAGAGAATTGCTAGACTATGTATGTTGAGGAAGAGCAGCCACTTGAAATTTGAGGACCACAGAGTGAGTCACCCTTTACATTTTTAGAGAAAAGCCACATCCACTAACCTAAAACGATCTGTGCCTAATAATAACAGAGCTGGTTGAGTTGCTGTTCACATCACCCACAGAACATCTTGGAGACTCCTATTTTAAACTCTGGCATGTCCTACCCAAATACAAGGGAAAATGCCATCCCTTCCTCAGCAGCTCGTTATATAGAGAGTAGGGTAAAGACTCAGACATTCTTGAAATTGCCATTCTGCTCTGGGGATGGGATTCTGGGATTTTTCTTAAGCTCAAGTTTTAGGATCCCCACTGAGCTGTCTCTGATAATTCTAGACTCACTGACATTTAGCCTCATGAAATTAATTTTCTGCAGAATCCAGTTGACAACCATGAACAGCTCTGGGACTTTGCACATGATGGTGCAGTCTTTTATAATTTTTTGTGATAGAATTTTACTGTTTTGTATGTTACCTTGCTTCTAATTTTACCGTAAGCCTTTGAGGGCAAGTCCTCTGTCTCAGTATACAATGCTTTATGTATTACATAGCTGTACATGGAGAAACATCTTGCTTAGGAAACAACTAGGGGAAGGTGAGAACATGTGTAGATGTCAAGTTGGATGGGTGGAAGCCCCTCTCTGTATTTCATTGCACCTGACTGTTTCCTTTCCTTTACATTATCCTGTTATCTTAACATAATACCTGCACAGAGTAGGTGACCATATAGATATTAAATATATGAAAGAGCTTGGAATTATAAGACTAACATGCTGTGCCCCACACTAAATAGGAATATCAGTGCTCAGAACTGAATGATAACTTTTTTCCTAACCTCTGCTTTGTATTACTGGAGTTTTAGAGTGAAAGCTTTGGTTCTGGCTGTCCCAACAGACTAAGCTCAGTCACTTGTACCAATATATCAATTAAAAAGATGAGTAATGGAGCTGGAGAGATGGCTCAGTGGCTAAGAGCACTGGCTGCTCTTGCAGAGGACCCAGGTCTGAGTCCTAGCACTCACATGACAGTTAACAACCATCTGTAACTCCAGTTCCAGGAGAATCAAACACCATCTTCTTACTCTTGCAAGCGTTGCACGATGGGGTGCACTAACATACATGCAAGCAATATATTCATACACATAAAAATAATGAATGAAATATTTTTTAAAAGATGAGTAACACTGAAAATCAGAGAGAGGATATTAAGTCAGTGCACTGTGAAGAGGAGCAAATACAGGGCTTCAGTGGCCCCAGGCTCATGTTTGGAGGGGTAACACTAACTTTAAGTCTAAGCAGAGAAGGACTTGGGAAAGGAGTCAAATGGTATGTAGAGTTCAGCAGTGTTGGTCAAGGTGTGGTCTGTTTGATCACTGCCTAAGTCCTGGTTCTACAGGGTGGTCTGCAGTAGTTATTTCTAACATCATTTGAGGAGAATGATCTGGTTCCTGTGAGATGATCAGCTCTGCCACCTTGCTGCTATCTGAATCTCAGGTAACTGTGGGTTTAGAACACTTAATTATCTCTGTGTTTTCAGTCTGCAGGAAGATGAGATAGGCAAGGTAGGCAGACATGCATTGAGTGATTAACAGCCAGTGCAGAGTCAAGCAGGAATCTGACCCAAAGAGAAGGAGAGAGAGACACAAAATAAAGGGAGAAATGCCCATTTCCATTATTCTGCTTTTAGCTGGCCTGTGGGCCTAAGATCGAAGTCAGTGCTTTTTAAAGAAAAACAAAACAAAATCAAAATCCAGCTACTAAGTGACTGTTACACTTGTGCAAGAGAGAAACAAAAATCTTTTTATCCCTAGAAGTTTTACAGTAGGAGTCTGTTTTGACTGTACTGAACAGAGCCTCCAACACTTGAAAGGCTGGTTACCACATGCAGAGATAATGAAGGGGAAAGAGAAAGAGCCTCGTAACTACCCGCCATACTCTCCAATTTTCCTCTACACAAACCCTTCCCAGTCTATAGACACACAGGCTAGAGAATAAAGTTGAAAATGAAATTATTTAACTCATGTACTTTTTAATGAAGAGCTATATATCAGACCACATGGCTGCAGAATTCCAACTCCAACCTAGTTCTGCCCCAGAGGTGATAGAACTAAGTTATACTTATTAAATTATTCTTATTATGATAAAATGTACATAACATTAATGTTTCCAGTTCAGGGGCGGGAGAAACAGGTTAAAAGCATGTACCACTCTTACAGTGGACCTGAGTTTAGTTCCCCAACACATGTTGGGCAGCTCACAAGCACCTGTAGCTCAAGTGGCTCCAGTGTTCTCTCCTGGCCTGCATAGGCAACTGTACTCATATGGACATACCCACATATAGACAAACACAGATACACATCATTAAAAATAAAATAAATCCTACAGTTACCAGTTAACTGTATTTAAGTTTACTGCTCTGTGTGTTGAGCATGCTCATGGTGTTTCACTGTCACCATCCATGTCTACAGATTTTTTTTATCCTTCCCAATTGAAACTCTGTCAGAGTTTGTTTCACTAAACATTGACTTCCCTATTCCCAACTGCTCATAAAAAACAACTCTTCATGTGAAAAACATAAAACATGAATTCTAGTCTTTTAGCATAGAGTAAATAATGATATTCACATGCAGACTAGCTGATGTCTAGAGCATTTTCAGCATGCATAAATACAACTCTACTTCCAGTGAGCAACCATCTCTCATCCTTCTTACAGATCATCATTGGCTTTCTGTTTCTCTGTGACCATTTTTTTTGAGAATTTTATACATGAGTATTGTATTTGTATCATAACCATCAGACTCGGAAAAACAAATGACACAAGTTCTCACTGCTTTGTAAATATTAGCTCCTAATTTTTTTTTTCCGGGGGGCGGGAGGGTTTGAGACAGGGTCTCCCTGTAGTCCCAGCTGTCCTGGAACTCATTATGTAGAGCAAGCTGGCCTTGAACTCACAGAGGTCTGCCCATCTCTGCCTCCATAGTGCTGGGATTAAAGGCATGCACCACCACTCCTGGCAGCTCCAGATTTTTAAATATGAGTATATATCTTGACATAAATACAGGAGCCCGGAAAATAGAAAGGAACCATGACGGTGAGTGGGGTGGGGTGGGGATAAGGACAAGAGGGGAGATAATAGGAGACAGGAGTTATCAGGGGGAAATGGGGAGTATTTTTCCTGGAGAAAAGGGGGGAGGGCTATACATGGGAGGAGAGGAGAAAGAGAGATAAATAGGGCTTATGTGGCATGAAAAGCCAAAGGGAAATGAAGTATTAAATAAGCTTCCTGAAATTACACATATAATGTAAATATGAGTGCATGTGTGTAGCTGATGGATATATAACAAAAAGCACAGAGCCAAGGAAGAGAAATCTTCCTTCAAGTTGTTGGCCAGGGTGGTCCACAAAACTCCCCAAATAATACTAACTATTGCCACAGCCCTTGTTTGCCTCTCAGAACTCTATTAGTAAGACTCTGTTGTTGAACACGAGACATAATTTGGACACAGAACTTTGAACAGTTGAGCTGGAATTGACCTGGAAACCTCCTCCCCAAAGACTGGCTCTTATAGTGTTAGAAGATACTATGTAAACTACCAAAGGAGCAAAGAACAATTAATGTTCCTACCCAGCTATAAAGCTTATGAAACCCAACAATGGCCAGCCCTGCAAATTATCTCTATTGGTATAACTGTGCCACTTTTATCTTGGGAGTAATCAACAGCTGTCTAATTGGACATAAGACTTGCTTAATTGGAGGGAATTCATGCATGGTACTGTAAACATAGCCATGTACACATGGCTGGAGAGGTTGTAGTCCCTAAAGAAAAATCTACTTCTGTCACTTGCCCAGACTATTATAATTTCTTACTACATTCTAAATATATATCCTTATATTTACAGACAATTGCACCTCTCACCAATCATAAAAGAAATTTCATTTCACAATAGGTGGGGACTATTGCAGTATTCCACAACTATGTGACTACTTTTGGTACCCCACATAAATAAATATACAGTTTTGTCTGTGGCTGGCTTATTTCACAAGGCATAAGGTCCTCAAGATTCGTCCATGGGGTAACAAGCACAGAGGGTTATTTCTTTGCTTTAAGGTTGAAAAATATTTATTGTATGTCTATACCATATTTTCTTTATCCATTTATACATTGATTTAGTTTGTTTCCATATCCTGGCTATTTTGAACAATGTCACAATGAGAAGTGCAAATATTTCTACAAGATCCCAACTTTACTTACTTTCCATATGCAATTAATAGAGTATTGTTAGATAGCACTCTTGTTTAAATATTTTGTTTTTTTCCATAATGGCTATACTCATTTACATAGCCACCAATACTGGGTTCTCTTTGCTCTATAACTTTGCTAACACCAGCTTTTTCCTCTTTATACTTAGTCTAATAAGTATACATTATCTCACTATAGTTTGAAGTTTCATTCCCCAATTGACTTGCAATTGGAAACATTTCTTTTCTCATACAAGTATAAGCCATTTATCTTCCACAGTGAAATGTGTATACAAGTCCATTGCCCATAGTTTTAATTTAGTTATTTGGTTTTCGATATTGAGTTGTGGGACCTCATTATATATTTTAAGTATCAACATCTTATTACATATATGATTTATAAATATCCTTGCTCTCATTCTATTGGGTGCCCTTTGATTCTGTTGATCATCTCTGTTGCTGTTCCAAATTATTTTATGTTTGATATAGTACCCCTGTAGCTAGAATCTTGGTTGTTTTTGGCATTCTCTGTTCCTGCAAGAGCTGGAGGCCTGGTCTCATGGTGCTCTCTACTGTAGTTGAAGCTGTGAGCCTGGTATTGCAGTGTTCTCTGGTCCCATTCCAGAGTTCCTATTGTTATAGAAATTTCTGTGCTTTGGGGGTTGTAGCCAAGAAAACTTTAAGCTTTTGTGGAATTTTAACATGAATACTTTGAAGATTAGCATGTATGTGAACAGAATTATGATGCCAGAGTCCTTCCTATGCAATTTTCAAGTCAAATTGCTTGCTAGAGTCATAACTTCTAGCTTCAGGGGTCAGAGGAGGGTCAGAGGAGGGCCAGAACTTCAGCTCCAGTGGGCCTAGTCTCTCCTGAGAGGAAGAAAAACAGGCTTCTTGATGAAATTATAGTAAAACACCTTTCAAAGTTAGACAACAAAGTAAGGTAGTACTCCAAATGGATATGGCCAGAGAAGAAACTCTTCATAAAATATCATAGTTGGGATGTCAAAAACACACAGCAAAGGACCCATACTAAAAGTGGCCTGAGAAAAGTGTCCAGTCGCACAGAAAGCAAGAAAATGTCAGGATTACCCCAGACTTTTCATCAACAACCATAAAAGCAAGAAGAGCATTGAATAAAATATTTCAAGCTTTGAAAGTAAATAATTGTGACTAAGAATGCTCTAACCAGCAAAATTATCTTTCAAAATTGACATATATGTATATATATATGTATATATATATAAAGATATTTCAAGACTAACACAATTTTTTGTGTTTATTGACAGCAGAGCTGTGGTGGTTTGAATGTGAATATCCCCCATAGTATTCAGACATTTTGTCCCTAGTTGGTGGCATTATTTTGGGAAGTATTGGAAGGTATGGCCATGCTGGAGGAAGTGTGTCACTGGGGGCGGACCTAGAGAGTTCAACAAGCCTTGCCAATCTCCAGTTTCTCGCTCTTTCCTATGCTCATTGGAAGATGTGAATCTAGGCTTTCTGCTCCAGCTCCTGCCACCAGGCCTCCCTGACACAATGGAATCCAATCCCTTGGAACCATTAATCATAAGCTCAAATATACTCTTCCTTTTATAAGTTCCCTTGGTCATGGTGGTGTTATCACAGCAACAGAAAAGTGACTAATACAAGATCCAACAATGAAGAAAATTCTTAAAAGAATACCATATAAGGAAGAAGAAAACAGTTCTCTCCATATGAGAACACATGAAAATATATACTCCATGAAAGAATAGATGAACAAAGTAGACCTGGGAAAGAAACAACCACTTCTACCACAGCAAACCACCAAACTCCCGTATTAATATGGGAGAAGGAACAGAAATACCAATAAGCTAGCAAAACAGAATATCACCTAATACATTTTTTAAAAATATCAAACTTTCTATAATAACCTTAAGTGTAAATGGCCTCAACTCACCACTAAAAAGACATAGACTAATGGACTGGATTTAAAAACAAGAACAAAGCCTAGCACTTGGGAGGCAGAGGGAAGCAGATCTCTGTGAATTCAAGGCCAGCCTGGTCTACAGTGAGTTCCAGGCCAGCTGCAGCTATTGGGATACGCATGCTTCAAAATACCAAAAAAAAAAAAAAAAAAAAAAAAACCAAAAACAATATGTTGTCTGCAGAAAACCACATTTAGCTAGTGAAGATATAAGTAAAACACTCCAGCCTCATATTAAATATTGTTGTTCACACTAAAAATAAGCAAAGAAACCTACCTCAGAGTTAAAATATGCTGCAGATCAACTGAAACTAACAGAAATATACAGAATATGATTGGTTAACAGATAGGAAACACACATTTTTCCCTTGGCATATGTAACATTCTTCCAAAATTTATCAGATCATAGACTATAAATAGTTTCAACAAATATAAAACAGTTGAGGTAATTCCTTGTTTCCTATTATATCACAATGGAATAAAGGTAGAAATCACCAAGAGCCAAAACAATATTTTTATTAAACAAGCACTCAGTCATCAGAGAACCAAGAGAAAAAAATTTAAAAAGTTCCTAGAGTCAAATGGAAATACATATTGGAACTTACCAGAGCTTTTGAAAGACAGCCAAGGAAGTCCTAAAGGGAAAGTTGATAGCAATAAATACTCATTTTAAAAAATCTGAGGTTTGAACTCAGAGGGTGCAGGCAGCTGGTGCCCAAGCCGTGGCAACCGTGTGGACCAGCATTTCGGCCCAGAGGATTCTGGGAGCTGAGAGCTGATGTTTAAACTCAGAAAGTGAAAGCAGCTGGTGCCCAAGTGGCAGAAGAGGACACCGGCAAGCAACTCAACCAACACCCCTCCCACCCCGCCCCCAGCCAACTAAAACTCCGAAGAGAGTGGCTGGCAGCAGAGGGAATACAGTGCTCAGAAAGGGTCATCTGGGTTGTTACCCACCCAGTTCTTACAGAACGGAAAGGGAAGAGTGAACTATACCTTCCAATACATAACCAAAATTGAAAGCCTGAAACCTAGACAAGCCAACACTCCAAACAAAAGGAGAATACAAGGAAGGCACCTGAAGGAATCAAGGAAAGCAATCCTTCAACAGGGTGAAGAGGTATTCAAGATTCCCACCAGAATACAGGCAAAAATCAAACCACATGCCAAGAGCACAACAAAAGAACAATATGGGAGAAGCGCACACCAAACTCTACGAGGCTGTGGAGGACTCCTACAATGAGATCTCCTAGAGGTAACCCAGGACACAGATAGTAGAATAACAATCACAGATATAGTCAAAGAAATCACAGAACTAAGGGAAGAGAATGAAAAACTCAGAAATCACCTAAAGGGAGACAAGGACAAACTTCAGAATGAACTAAAAGGAGAAAATGACAGACTCCGGAAAGAGCTAGAGGAAAAAAAAAAAATGAGAAACTCCAGAAGGAAGTGGAAACACTGAAAAGATCCCAGGCTGAAATGAAAAGGGAAACCAATGAGTGAAATTAGGAGCTACAAGAAAAGATTGAGAAGCTCCAAAAGGAAGTGGAAATAGTAAATAAAACACAAGATGAAATGAAAAAGGAAATCAGTCATTCCATCAAAAGGAAAGAATGGGAAAAAGCACCAGAAGCAGAATGGAGGAAGCAGAAAAAAGAATATCAGACCTAGATGATAACACAGAACAACTAAAAAGCTCAAGTAAAGACTATGAAAAATTTAAAAATACACAAGAGTGGAGCAACCAGAAAATGTGGGACACTATGAAAAGATCTAACCTCTGCTTCATAGGGATAGAGGAAGGAGAAGAATCCCAAGAGAATGGTATTGATCAGATTGTCAACAGAATAATAAATGAAAATTTCCCCAAATTAAAAAAGACAAGCCCATACAAATACAAGAAGCACATAGAACACCAAGTAGACTAAACCAGAAAAGAAACTCCCCACACCATATCATAGTTAAAACGCTAGATGCCCAAAACAAAGACAAAATTCTGAAATCCACAAGAGAAAAACAAGTTATATATAAGGGGAAACCTATCATAATTACAGCTGACTTTTCAGTGCAAACTATGAAAGCAAGAAGAACATGGAGCAAAGCATTCCCAGTACTAAATGACTATAAATGCCAACCCAGGTTACTATACCCAGAAAAAATGTCTATTCTAGTTGAAGGAAAGAGAAAAATCTTCCATGACATAAGCAAGATGAAAGAATACATGTCCAGAAAACCAACCCTTCAGAGAATACTTGAAGCAATTCAAAGGACAGAGGAGAGGAGTAACTACCCCAAGGCACCTTGAAAGACAAATTAATAAAAGCAGAAATGCAGAAGTAGAAACCTAGATGAAATATCCAAATGGATAAAAAGGTGAAAGGAAGCAACACACCTCTCTATCATAACCTTAAATATTATAGACTAAACTCCCCAATCAAAAGGCATAGACTGGGAGAATGGATTGGGAAACATAATCTGGGCTGGAGAGATGGCCTAGTGGTTAAGAGTGCTGACTGCTCTTGCAGAAGACCCAGGTTTGATTCCCAGCACCCACATGGATGGCTGAGAACCATCTTTAGCTCCACTTCTAGGGGAGTCCAATGCCCCCTTCTGACCTCCGTGGCATTGCATGACATGGGTGCACAGACTTGCATGCAGACAGTACATTCATGCACATGGAAAAGAAAAATAAGTAAAAAAAATAAAAAATAAACAGAATCCATCGATATGATGTCTACAAGAAACCCATCTCACCCTCAAGCACAGGCACCAACTTAAAGTGAAAGTATGGAAAAAAAAATATTTCAAGCAAATGGTTCCAAAAAGAAAGCAGGATTTGCTATTTTCATATCAGACAAAATAGACTTCAAAGTAGAAGTAATTAGAAGAGACAAAGAGGGCCATTACATCCTTATCAAAGGGAAAATTAACCATGAAGACCTCACAATCATGAATATGTATGTGCCAAACTCTGGTGCACTGACCTTTATAAATACAACTCTACAGGACATCAAGGCACAGATCAACCCCAGCACATTCATAGAAGGGGACTTCAATACCTCACTGAGTCCTTTGTACAGATAAACCAGACAAAGAATAAACAGAGAGACACCTAAACTGAACAATACAATACAGGAAATGGACCTCACAGACATCTTCTGAATATTCCACCCAAGCACCAGAGAATATACTTTCTACTCAGCACCCCATGGAATATTCTCCAAAATTGCCCACATACTTGGACACAGAAAAAAACCTCAACAAATACAAGACAATTGAAATAATTTCATACATTCTATCAGACCATAGTGCAATAAAGCACAATATCAATACCAGATTAATCACTGCTACTTACACAAACACATGGAGACTAAACAACACACTCCTGAATAATGAAAGGGTCAAGGAAGAAATAAAGAAATAAATAAAAGCATTCCTAGAACTAAACAACAATGACAGTACAACACAACAAAACCTATGGGACATTTTAAAAGCAATCCTAAGAAGTTTATAGCCTGGGGTGTCTACATAAAAAACAAAACAAACAACCAAACAAAAAAACAGAAAGAGCACAGATAAATGAGCTAATACTGCAGATAAAAACACTTGAAAGACAACAACAAGTAAACCCTAAATGCAGCAGACAGGAAGAAATAACAAAAATCAGAGCAGAAATTAATGAAATAGAAACAACGAAAATAATACGAAAAAATCAACAAATCCAAAAGTTGGTTCTTTGAGAGAATAAACAAGTTAGACCCCTAGCCCAGTTAACCAAAAGAAAGAAAGAGCAACTCCAAATCAATAGAATTCATGATGAAAGGGGAAATATCACAATAGACAATGAAAAGATCCAGAAAATCATATGGGAATACTTCAAAAGCCTATACTTTACTAAATTTGAAAACCTAAGAGAAATGGATGAATATCTGCAATTCGGGGAATTGCCAAAGCTAAACCAAGAAGAGACTGACAGCTTAAACAGAACCATAATATATGAAGAAATTGAAAATGTAATAAGAGACTTCCCAACTAAAAAAAGCCCAGGTCCAGATGGTTTCACAGCAGAATTATATAAAACATTTAAAGAGGACTTACAACCATTATTACTCAAACTGTTCAGAAGGATACAAGCAGAGGGAAATTTCACAAATTCCTTCTATGAAGCCAGCATCATGCTAATACTTAAACCAGGCAAGGATGCAACCAATAAAAAAAAAAAAAAGAATTACAGACCCATCTCAGACGCAAAAATTCTCAACAAAATACCTCCAAGCCATACACACAGCAAAATGATCATTCACCATGATCAAGGTGGATTCATACTGGAGATGCAGGGATGGTTCAACATGTGAAAATCATTAAATATCATAAAACACATGGACTAAAGGACAAAAACCACAGGATCATCTCAATTGATACAGAAAAAGCCTTTGACAAAATCCAGCATCCTTTCATGATTAAAGTACTAGGGGGACCTGGACTGGAAGGATCATTCCTCAACATAATCAAAGCCATATATAAGAAACCCACAGCCAGCATCATCCTAAATGGAGAATACTTAGAAGGATTCCCCATAAAGGTAGGAACCTGACAAGGCTGCCCCTTGTCACCACTCCTCTTCGACATAGTGCTTGAAACACTGGCTATGGCAATAAGGCAAGAAAATGAAATTAAAGGAATACTAATTGGAAAAGAGAAAGTCAAACTATCCCTTTTTGCAGACGATATGATAGTTTACCTAAAGGATGCTAAAAAAAACTCCACCAGAAAACTCCTAGAAACAATTAAGAGTTTCAGTAAAGCGGCAGGATACAAAATTAACCTAGAAAAATCAGTAGCCTTTCTTTACACCAACAGCAAGCAACTGAAGAAGGAATACAAGGAGACCTTCCCAGTCAACAATAGCCTCAGAAACAATAAAATACCTGGGAACAAACCTAACCAAAACCCCCAAAGATCTCTACATCAAAAATTATAAACTCCTGAAGAAGGAGATTGAAGAAGACATCAGAAGATGGAAAGACCTCCCATGCTCATGGACTGGAAAAATTAATATAGTAAAAATGTCCATTCTACCCAATCTAATATACCAATTCAACACAATTCCAACTAAAATCCCAAGGACATTCTTCATAGGCTTGGGAAAAATTTATTAAATTCATATGGAAAAACAAAACACCTCGAATAGCCAAAGCAACCCTGAGTGAAAAGAACAATAGAGGGGAGATTTCTATACCAGACATCAAACTATACTACGAGGCTATAGTCATAAAATAGCTTGGTACTGGCACAAAAACAGACCTGTAGACCAGTGGAACAAAACTGAATATCCAAACGAGCACATACAATTTCAGCCACCTCATATTTGACAAGGGGGCCTAAATGACTCAATGGAGGAAAGACAGCATCTTCAGCAAATGGTGTTGGCAAAACTGGATCACCATTTGTAGAAGAATAAAATTAAATCCCTACCTCTCACCCTGTACAAAAATCAACTCCAAATGGATTAAAGACCTCAGTGTGAAACCCAAGACTCTGAAGGTGAAAGAAGAAAAAGTTGGCTGCAACTTACAAGACATAGGTGTAGGAAAACACTTTCTAAATCAGACAGCAGCAGCATAGGAAATAAGGTCAACAATTGACAAGTGGGACCTTATTAATCTCAAAAGTTTCTGTACAGCAAAAGAAAAAATCAGGGAAGTGAAGCAAAAACCCACAGAGTGGGAGGAAACCTTCATTGCTGATACATCTGAAAAAGTATTAACTTCTAGAATATATAAACTATTCAAAAAACAAAGAAGTAAGAAAACAAATGACTTATTCAAAGATGGAGTAAAAAACTGAGCATAGACTTCACAAGTGAGAAAATAGAGATGTTTGAGAAACATCTTAAAAAGTGTTCAACATCACTAATAATTAAGGAAATGCAAATTAAAACCACTTTAAGATATCATCTCACCCTGATAAGGCTGGCAAGGATCAAGAAAACAAATGATACTAAATGCTGGAGAGGGTGTGGGGAAAAGGGAACACTCATCTACTGCTGGTGGGAATGCAAACTTGTACAACCATTATGGAAAGCATTACAGAGAACACTTAAAAGACTCAAAATGAGACTACCACCTGACCCAGCCATACCACTACTGGGAATATATCCATCAGACTCTTCCTATCACAGAGATACATGTACAGCCATGTTCATTGCAGCTCTCTTCACAATAGCAAAGAACTGGAACCAACCCAGGTTCCCCTCAACTGATGAGTGGATAGAGAAAATGTGGCACATCTACACAATGGAGTTCTATTCAGTGGAAAAGAAAGATGACATCATGAAATTTGCAGGTAAATGGATGGAATTAGAAGATTTTGTTCTAAGTGAAGGAACACAATCCCAGAAAAACAGAAGATGAATGGTATCCCTCATCTGTGGATGCTAGTATCAAGTACCTTGTTGTAAGACAAACTGAACAATGTTAATGTTATATTCCTCATGATCTAAAGACAACTGTGTTCTTGCATTGTGAATCCCTACACAGGTTCTAGAGCTGACCTAACATTTATTTTCAGTCCTTGGGTTTTTGGTACATGATGGAGGGTATGTGTGCATCTTTTAGAGTAATATGGGATTAAAATGGAAAGATGAGAATCAAGAAATATGATATGGATATAACATACAGTTTGTTTCCAAAGGATACAATTTTAATATAGGTGCAATGTAATAGACTGGTGCAACTTAGCCTTTCTGGGTGCTTAATGACGATACTTAATGCCCATACCAATTTGGCCAAGGGACCTAGCTTTGTTCCTTGCCCTCAGAGGTCAACCAAGTCTTAGGGGATTATGCATGGGGGCATCTCTTGAAATATCCTGCAAATGTGGGTCACCAGTCTTCATGTTCAGGGAGGTCTTGGACAGCCACTGATGTGACTTCAGCCAGTGTCCAGTCTATAAAGAGGAAAGTCTGCTCATGCTTCAGAAAAGGAAGTTTGGTCTAGCAAGACCTGATTTTGTCCATGAGTGGATGGAACTGGTAAATGAAAAGCTGAAAGGAGCAAGGCGCTCCCACCCTCCTCCCCGGTGAGGACCAGCTCCTCAACTGACCTTGAGAAAACAAAAACCTTGGTTAATATGGCCTAACTGTTTGGCCTTAAGCATCCAAAAGGAAAGTACAACCAGATATAAATAATTAGTAAGACTAGAGAAATTGTACTGCAGACATAGAACTTGAGATCTTAGTAAAAAGACAAAAAGAAAAAAGAGGGAGTACTGTTGTTTGGCCTGTCTTCAATTCTTACTGGCAAGTGCATCAACTCTGTGGCTGCTACTGCTTTTGGCACTCCTCAAAGACATGAGACACAGCCTTTTAACCTTCCAATATGAACTGAGGACTCATGTCTCTCCAAGAATCCTCCAAACCTTCAATGCCAGATGGGGACTACTGAGATACCCAGCTTGTGGACTAAACAGCTAAGGAGATGTCAGACTCGTTAGAATATAGACTGCCATTGTTAGACTACCTGGGCTGTATCATGGAGGCCAGTGCAGGGGGATCAAGACAGGATGCATGCTTACTGGACTTCATTTGGGGGACCCTGGGAGGAAAAGACCCATTGTTTGGGATTGCCAAGGAAGAACCTTCGAGCACTTCCTTAAGGAAAACATGACATCTTTTAGGAAAAAAATATCCTCCAATTCAAGTGATATGTGTGTTTGTATGTATATATATATATATACTTTAATGTTAAATTTGAATTGGAAATATCAGTATGAGCTTCTGATTTTAAAAATTCCAGAAATCTGCATTTCCTAGCTCTGTCCACTGAAAAGGCCCAGGCACACAGGCAGCACAGCTTGTGGCCTTTAAATACCATTTCCCACGCAAGCAGCAAAGGCTCCCTGGAGAAATGAATTATTTCAGGTCTTTGACTACATAAACAGATAGCTCCATGCTTTCCCACGAATGTTGGGAAGACCATCACATTCTAATGAATCATCATGTGTTAGGAGATGAGGGCCTAGGAGGTAAATTAGAAGCAAATCACTTTTCAAAATCAGAACATCCATTCATTTTAGAAAGTTAACTAAAACCATTAAAAGAAATGCTTACATTTGTGGTCTCCATCTGAGGGCAGACCTGGGAAGCTAAACTAAACACAGAGGCAGGTTGCTGACACCAAGCCCAAGTGAGGGGGTAGTGAAAGACAGCAGTCACTCATCTAAAGCAGGGACCTCCGCACCCAGGACTCGCTGTTACCACCAGACAACATTCTCACTCTGTCTCACCTGGAGGAGGACGTTCTCACTCTGTCTCATCTGGAGGAGGAGGTTCTCACTCTGTCTCACCTGGTGGAGGACGTTCTCACTCTGTCTCATCTGAAGGAGGACGTTCTCTATCTCATATGATGGAGA
>VZQC01012376.1:727021-744647 GCA_009823505.1 Rhizomys pruinosus
GATCCCCAGCACCCACATGGCGGCTGAGAACCGTCTGAAACTCCAACTCCAGGAGAACTCCAGTTCCAGGGGAATCCGACACCCTCTTCTGACCTCCGCGGCATTGCACGACACGGGTGCACAAACCTACATGCACACAGTACACTCATACACATACAAAAATAAATAAAATTAAATTAAAAATTATTATTTAAAAAAATAAGAGAGAGAGATAAGCACAAATTAACAAAATTGAGATTAAAAGTGCATCATTACAACTGTGAAATCCAAAATTGCATTAGGGGCGGGTAGTGTAGGAAATTTCTGGAAAAATTTTAGTATCACAGAAACTGACTCCAAGTATCACAAGATGGGACAGGAAATTTCAAAGTTTCTGTACAGAAAAGAAAAAAAGATCAACAGAGCAAAGACACAACCCACAAAATGGGAGAATCTTAACCAGCTGTGTTCAAATAGGGTTCTAATATCCAGAATTTGCCAAGAACTGCAGAAGTTAGATACCAAGGAAATAAAACTGCCAATCAACAAATTGAATAATTCAATGAACAGTTTACAAAGGAAAAAACATGTGACCAACAAATATTTTTTAAAAGTGCTCAAGTCGGGCTTGGTGGTGCATGCCTTTAATCCTAGCACTTGGTAGGCAGAGTCAGGTGGCTCTCTGTGAGTTCAAGGCCAGCCTGGTCTACATAGTGAGTTCCAGGAAGGCCGGAGCTACAGGGAGACCTTGTCTCAAAAAAGCAAGAAAAAAAAAAAAAGTGCTCAACATCCTTAGGATCAGAGAATTGCATGTTAGATTATTTTGAAATACCACCTCACCCCACTCAGAATGACTAATAATACTAAATTTGACAACAAATATTAGAGAGGATGTAGAGAAAAAGGAATACTTCTCTCTTTTTTAATATATTTATTTTTTGTCTTTTTTTAAATTTTATTTATTTTTGTATGTGTTTGAATGTATTGTCTGGATATAGGTTTGTGCACCCATGTTGTGCAATGCCGCAGAGGTCAGAAGAGGGTCTTGGATTCCCCTGGAACTGGAGTTCTCCTGGAATTGGAGTTACAGACTATTCTTAGCAGCCATGTGGGTGCTGGGGATCAAACCCAGGTCCTCTGCAAGAGCAGTCAGTGCTCTTAACTGCTAGGCTATCTCTCCAGCCCAGGAACACTTCTCAATGCTAGTGGAGTGCACATACAGCAATTGTGAAAATTAGTTTTGAGGTTCCGCAAGAAATTAAAAACAGAACTACCATATGGCCCAGCTATTCCATTCCCAGCCATACGTCTGGAGAACAGAGACAGATGCATGACTTTTATTGCTGCTTGTTTTCTTTGCTATAGCAAGGAAATGGAACCAGCATAAATGTCCACTAACAGACCAAAAGATAACAAATAAGTGTACATAAAATGGAATATTATTCAGCTGTAACAACAAAATGAAATCACAAAATCTGAAGATAATATATGGGTTTATAGACAGTATACTAAGCGAGGTCACTCAGCCTCAAACAAACAAACAAACAAACAAACAAACAAACAAACCATATGCTCTCCCTTGTATGTGAGTCCTAGCCTATAATGTATACATATATAGGAGTAAACAGCTATAAGTTTGGGTGGAATATAACATGCATTAGGGTGATTAACAAAAGGGAATTGTAAGTGCTGAGGAAGGACAGAATGCTGGCAAAATGAGCCGTGAAAGAGGAGATGAAGCTCATTGTTCTAATTTCAACTCTGTCCTGATGTCATGGCTAAGTTCATAAAAATGTAATTGAGAGCAAAAGTATAAAAGCTCCAAGTTTTCAGAACAGCCATTCTAACTATAGACATTCACTGAGACACATAGGGTTTGGGACTAGGCAAGTATTTGTTTACTAGCTACCATAGTCAGCTGTATAATGATTTTTTTTTATCTGTGAGTTCATTACAATAAAGTGATTTTAGAAAGAGGAACTCAGAAGTTTCGGGATCTTCACTTAAAAGAAAGGAACAAAATGGACTTTATAGAAAAGATCTGGTCACAAGAAACTTGACTGCTTCTCTCAGAGGGATGGCCTTGGAGTAAGAGTCCATGCTACTTTTAAAAAGCTAAGTATATGGATCTATATAGAAATGATCACATCATAGATGATAAAACCAGCAAAGACTATTTTGCTAAAATAATGAACTATTTTGCTAAAATAATGCTGTTTTCATTGGGACCCAGTGAGGGGAAGAGTCAGAGTAAGAAAGATAGGCTATATTCTAACAAGAGAAAAGAGAGCTTCATAAATTGACAAAAGTGGTGATAGGATAAATGAAAGTGCAAAGAAAATCAGACAATGCAGGACAAGATGTAAGTCCAGCTGTGCTCAAGTCCAGCTGTGTGGTTCTCTGATAGGAGCAGGAGAAACAGAATTATCATCCAAAAAGTAAGCCAAGTGGCCTCGTGAGGGGAAGGGCAATGTTTGTAAGCATCAAATCCAGATGTATGTCCAAGTGAGACAGTGGACCTTCCAGTGGACAGGTTGGCAGTAGAGCTCATTCTCATTTTGGTCACTCTGTGTGACTCACAAGGCAGTGATCCATCACAGCCAGGTTTCGTCTTGAGAGAAAATCTATTATTTAAAAATGAGCTACTTTAGTGGCCCAAGATCAGAGAACAATCACAACCCGGGGAGGCTGAATTTAACTTTCCTTAGCCCCAAAGTGAGAGAAAGCCTGGGAGGCCATTGTGGAGAGCCAGAAGACTGGAGGCTAACAATATAAAGAGTGCAGGTGTGCTTCCGGCTGCACCTCAACAGCCTGGAGATACTATGCAACAGTGGCAGCCAAGTGTCTATATATATCCCAAACCTAATTGGCTATTAGCTCTCTCCTTGGAGGAATAATTCTCAGTGGATGCCACAAGCTTATGTCCTCTAGTGGTTAGGCGATGTTACAAGCCACAATAAGAACTTGTCACCCTTTATAGAGAAACCACAGTTTGCGGATTAGCATACCATTCAAGCATCTGTGTCTATGCTCACAGCTTAGCTTGAAATAAGTGGTACTGCTTAAATGCCTGTACATCCAATAGCTTGTGCTTTGTTAGTATGACTAAAAAGGGTATCACTGGGAAAGCTGTCAATCCATGAAGGGAAACAACCTGAACAGACTGGAGTCCAAAATGACAACTCCAAAGAAATTAGACTGTTTTCTTCTCACCCACTTGTGCCCCTTTCCCAAAGCCCAGGGAACAAACTGCGGAAGAGGAGGCGTGGTAGATTGTAAGGGCTGTGGAGAGATAGGGGTGAATCATGAGACTACAGGAATATAGTCTGGACTCCTGATTGATCAACATGCCTGTGCATACAAGCTTCTCCAACTGGACTATGGGAACCTTGGGTTGTTCAAAATTTGGGCATAGATACTTGCAAAATGCACCAATTACCTAATTGTATGACATACTGAGTAACATCAATGTTATCTGCAAACAACTGTGTCATTATATTGTAGAATCCCTTAAAGATAAAAAAATAAATTAAAATAATAAAATAAAATAAAAAATAAAATAAAATAAAATAAAATAAAATAAAAAGAGTGCAGGTGGCCCAAGGCTTGTCTTAGGTATGGAAATGCATGGGAAAGGTGATATCATGTATTGTGGCCAGGATTTGAGAGCCTTGGGCCTGAGGTCATTGGAGCCATTGACTTTCACTGGTGTAGAGCCCTAACTCTCTGAAGCTCCAGCAGCCTACTGAGCATCCACAGCTGTTCCGCTTCAGCAGGATGCTTCATACTTAGGAGGTCTTGGAAGTGCAAATGCAGGTCCCATTTCTGCACAGATCTTAGTGCTGTGGTTGTTTTCCACATTACTAACATATTTGAGAGATACTCCCTAGTTAAAACATTAGCCACTACTCAAGGGGGTGTGATTTACAAAGTCTCAAGAGGGAGGGAGGATCTGTCCAGGTCACAAACCACAAAGCTAAGTGTGACCAGCAAAGGTCCTTGGTATGCAAACAAGGGATGCTACTAGAGAAAACACAGTTCTAGTGGACATCTGACACTGTCCAACACAGGCTTAATGCTAATATAAACCATAATAAAGACAAGGGTTCTCAAGCTCAATAACTGTGCCATACCATGTATGTAACCTGAATGATCCAATTTACAAGGATATAGAGGCTACTCAAACAAATCTCCTTTCTTCTTTTTTCTGTTCTTCTTCACCTTTTTCTTTTTACTGCATTTTAGCAGTATTTTTACTTTGTGTTTTATAAGTTGTTTTTATTCTCTTTTATACATTAGTCTAATTTTGTTTACACTTTTTAGCTTCCTAGCTCTGTACAAAAAGTTGTGCCATTTTCTGTTTTAAAGTCATTGGTGATAAGCTGCAAGCTTAATCAAGTTTAACTGTGTTTCTGTATTTTTATCATATGATATCCTAGCTGTTACAGCAGTTTTGCTTTTCTCCTCTCTGAGTAGTGCCAGGGAGTGAATTCCCAAGAACAGGCTTCTCATAAGAACATTCCCAAATAAAGCCAGAAGAAATAGTAAAACTCATAGACACAGAAAACTAGACAACAAAATATGTGAAATGGCAGCATGGCCCCTCTAAGAGATCACGATGCTTCAACTCTCAAACTCAAAGATACTGAAATAAATCTCTAGATGGGGATTTCATAAATTGGGTTCTGAAAATAATCAATGACCTCAAAGAGGATACAGTAAAAGCAGATGAATACAACTTAGGACCTGAAGAATAAAGTCAGCAGCATAGAGGAAGAAGATGGCAAAAAGAATAGGAAAATTAGCCAGCATGATGAAAGACAAGAGTTCTATTCATTCTAAATTACCCAGTCTGTAGCATTCTGTTATAGCAGGTTAAACAGACTCAGACAAGACCTACATGGAAAACATAAACCCATGTAACTTCCAGAAGAAAAGGTAAGAGAAAATCTTTGTGATACTGGGTTAGTCATTATTCTTTCACCATGACATTGAAAGCAGTATCTGTAAAAGTAAGCCAAAATGGGGATAGAGAGATGGCTCGGCAGTTAAGAGCACTGGCTGTTCATGCAGAGGACCCAAGTTCAATTCCCACCCACATGACAGCTAACCGCTATCTGTGACTCCAGTTCCAGAGGGGTCCAACTCCTTCTTATGACCTCCGCAGGCATTGCATGACATGGGTGCACTTACATATATGCATGACACAGGTGCACTTACATATATGCAGGCAATACACTCATACACATAAAATAAAAATAATAAATAAAATTTTTTAAAGAAAGTAAAGATAAAGTGGACTTCAGTTGCCAAGAAAGAAGGAGCTATAGATAGATGCAATGATATGAATGAATCTCAAAATTATTAAGTTGAACGAGAAAAGGCAGAAATAAAAGAGCATATGCTTTATGATACCTGATGTTATTCATCAACTTGCTATGTAATGTAGGAATGTAATGTTTTTTCTTTACCTATATACAACTGTAATGTCAAAATGTGAATCCCTAAACTTGTTTTGGAATTAACCTAGTTTATTTTCAGACGTCATAATTTTGGTATAAGTGTAGCATGCATATATGCATGTTTTGAAGCAATAGAAATTGGAAGGAACAACAACCACAACAAAAAGACTGGGTCAAAGAACTGACTGAAACAGTAAGCGTCTGCCCCAAACAGTAAATTTCTGCATGGAAAGATTTAAAAAATAATAATAATAAAGACTGAGAAAAAAAATGAAAGACATGTATGGCAGAATGCATGGGCTCTGGCAGAGTTGGGGACAAGGAATGGGGAATGGGTCTCAATTTGACTAAGAAATGTATGAAATTCATAAAACAATAAAAATGAATAATAAAAGAGTGTATATTTTATCATTTTGCATATGAAACTATACAAAATACAAACAAGTCTACAGGGCAGAAAATGGATCATCAGCTGCCTGTCAGGGAGAAGTAGAGGTGGGAAATTTGGGGAAGAGATTGCAATGGAGGAGAGATAGATATGTTGATTATCCTGATTACCGTGATGGTTTCACAGCCCCACACATGTTAAAACATATCAATTATACACTTTAAAAATGTGAGGCTTAATGACTATCAATTATACACCAGGGAAGCTCTTAAAATCTTTTAATGTTAGTTCCTTCAGTGAACCCATCTTGTAGATGCAGAATTGAAAGTTCAGATAGCGTGAACATCACCTTTCAAGCATTATATTTACACATGGCCAAGCCAACACTGTCAGGTGTTATTTTAGAACAGGATGCTTCCAGAAATTCAACATCAAGTGATTTCATAGTTTTCTAAGTACTTTAGAGTATGTATCACTAACCTAGATGGAATAGTCCACAATACTCCTAGATTACCACTACTATGTATGTGTGTATGTATATACATATATCTTAGGGCCATGATGTGTATATATATATATAATAGTATATAGTATAGTATATAGTATGTATCTCCTACGGGCCTCATGCGCACGTGTGTGTAGTATAGTATAGTATATATAGTATATATATACTACGTAGTTACTATATATATACTATACTCTAGAGGGGTCATGAGTGGTGTAGATATGCTAGGTCATCTCGTAATACAGCCGCATACTCTTAGTGGACCAGTGATGGGTGTCACTGGTGGTACTAGGTATAACCATAGTGCTTCAGGGCCATGATGTGTATGTGTATATATACATATATCTTAGGGACAGGATGAATGGAAAATGAGATTATCCAGCACAAGAGAAAGCGACAGGAACGTGATGTGTGATGCTGCTGCTGTTATAGCAAACTATTTTAAATAAACCTTTTATATAAACATTTTATAGATAAGAGTGTACTCTAAAATAATGGAACAGGATAGTTTAATAAATATACAAGCCATCAACACAGCCATTTGTTATCATTGAGCATTATGCACTTATTATTACGTGGGTTAGAGTTGTGTAAAACTGTCGGAGCGTTAGGTTGACTTACAGCAGCCTCATATTGCGTGCGGCATGGCTTCATGAAGGTGTCAGCTTCACTCCGCAGCAGGAATTCTCCAGTTCTCACATCATGATCTTTAGGGTCCACTGTAATGTACGTGAGCCATCATTGGCTCCATGGTAGTTATAAAGCACACTGCAGTATTTTAACTCAATTCGTTCCTATTACAGACTGTATCTCTAAAGGAGAATTTCCCTTTCACTGAATGCTCTAGCCTTAGAGGTTCATAGTGAGCTTGAATTTTTCCTGATCAATGAGAGTGTTCTCAAGTCTGGACTCCTTATATGGAGTTGTTAGAACTATGAATACAAAGTAACTGGGCCTCAATGCTGAGCCTGTTTCAATTTTCTATCATATTATCTCCCTACATAATATTTGCCTTCCTATGGCTTTAAATGTCTTCTCTATATTAGATAACTTTCAGATTTAGAACTTTATCCCTGAGTTTGAGGCCTGTAACTTCATTAACAAAGAAAAACACTACCCTAACAATAAACACAGAGCTAAAGAAGAAATCTACTCACAGAAACAAAGGGGGCTTGTGTTAACAATAAAGAACAAAGGGTAGGAGGCAAGAAATATCGATCTGGAATAAGATGGGAAACATTTTCTTGTAGCCTATTCCTAATATTCAGAAACCCACCTCTTCCATTTCTTGATCTAAGAAAGTGATTCTTCCATAGACACTGTGGACATACTTTGGGAAGAGTGTTATCCACAAGTCTACTGTGTTGCCAAACACCTAGAACAGTCAGTTTGTAACCTATTTGAAAGTTTCTCTGAGAAAAAAAGTCAGGATGACATCTCCTGATGACTCAGAGGAAGAGTTGTACTCCCCAAACATCTGCTGTAGGATGAAAAAGGAATTTCAGGAAACTGCCTGGCATTTTCAATAGAATGTGAAATAATTGGTTTGCAACAGAGTAGTAATAAATAATCAAGAAAAGAAGGGAGCAAAATAGAGACAAAAAGAAAACAATTGGAAAAGATATGGTTGATGAATTAAAAAGAAATCCCCCAATTGAAAGGCAAGCTGAGGAATGTTATTGTTATATTTCTTTCCATCTGAAAGCAACTGTGATATTGTAATGTGAATCTCTTAATGAGCACTAGAATTAACTTTACCACTTACTTTCAGACATGGTAATTAATGTACATGGGCGGAAGGTATATATTCATATTTTAGAGTAATATAAAATTAAGAGAAAAAAATGTGAACTCCTAAATATATATTGGAGTTAACATACAGTTTATTCCTGGAAGACATAATTCTGGTACATATATGACATTTATATAGGCATATTTTGGAGCAATACAACTGGGAGGGAACCATAACATAAGGACTGGGTCAAAGAACACGCTGATATAGTTAAACTCTGCCACAAACAATAAACCTTTGCATAGAAAAACTTGAAAAAGACTGAGAGAAAAATGCAGGACTTGTATGGTAGAATGCATGAAATGGGGTGGGGTGGGGGGAAAGGAAAGGGAAATACGTCCACAATGAACTGAAAAATAATGTCTGAAATACACAAAACATCAATAAAAGTATTATATTTTAAAAAGAAATAGATAATACGGGTCATGAAAAATAAGAGAAAATTTATATTTCTTTGATACCAGGAAAATTGCCTTGCATCAGAGAAATCTGGGGAGATAAACTGTGACTGAGTACCGTTTTCTGTGTTTTGATTTTTGAGTACTGTTAAATACTGGATTGGAGCCTTGTTCTGGAACATGTTTTCTCCCCCAGCAGGAGGGAGGATGTGGAACCTTTAGAATGTGGAGCCGAGCTGGAAGAACTTGAAAACTTGCTGTCTGGCCTCTGGTTCTGAAACTATTTCATGCAGCACTGTGACTTGAGGAGCCAAGAAAACTGACGTGCCTTCCTCTCTATGATAGGCTGAAACGAAACCACGTGCGAAAATAAATCTTTCCTCCCCGAAGTTCTTTCTGTCAGGTATTTCCTCACAATGAAGCAGAAGTTACTCATATAATCCTGGAGTATAAATAGGATATTTGCCGGAAACCACTAAAACGAGAATGACTAGAGTTTCCGGAATGACAGCACTCTACTGTGGCAGGCTGAATGATGCCCACCTCACCACTATACCCACTTTCTAAGTGCTAGAATCTGTGTATATATTACCGTTCATGGCGAAAATGACTTTGAAGGGTGCGATTGAAGTATGTATATTAGGAACTGCTCTGGGCTGTCTGGGTGGTCTGAACATGATCCTGAAGTTCCTTATAAGGAAGAAAGAAGATCAAAAGAAAATGGAGATAAAGCAATGGAAGAAAGGCTGGAGTGGTGGATTTTAGATAAAGTTTCCTATATTGGAAACAACAACAACAACAGAAAGGACTGCATCAAAGAACTGACTGAAACAGTGAACTTCTGCTCAAAACAGTCAACTTCCTCATGGAGAATATTGAGAAAGACTGAGAAAGAGATGAAAAGCATGTTTGGCAGAATGCATGAGCTCTGGCGGGGTGGGGAATGGGCGGGAACATAGGGTCTACGATGTGTTAAAAAAATAAAAATAAATTTATGTGAAAAAAAAATAGATAAAGTTTCGGCCTAAGGACAAGGAAAGCAGGCAGCATCCAGACCCCAGAAACTCAGGTCCTGCCATCCCACAAACAGCACTGGCCAGGGTTTCCGCTCTTGGTTACCCACCAGAGCTTCACGGTAAGACGCTGTTGCTGAAGACAGTACATACATGATATGTAGAACAAGCGAGAAGGCAAGCTGACTTCAAAGCACCACTGTCACTGGCTAGCTTTCATAGTGCTAGAAGGAACTATACATGCTACCAGAGGAGAAACAATAATCATTAACTTTACCCAAGATGTGAATCCTGCTGAGACTACAAAACAGTGACGCCGGCAAATATCCCGTCACCAGGAACAATAGGACGTTTGGCGGTAACCACCACTTTCTAATTGTATTTAAAGAGCTGATGCCTAAGATGGATCCCATACAACAACAGAGTGCACTACATACATGAAAAAAAAAAAAAAAAAAAAAAGATGGATCCCATAACCTGACAATGCAGGCCTGTGGATAGACAGGTCACAGGCCACAGGGGAGAGCCCAGTACTACTGTTCTTCTAAATAGATATAGTGTTAAACTGATTCCTAATGACTTATTGTTATACCCATAGGTTAATATATCTCTCAACTCTCAGCAGAGAAACTTCCAGATACAGCAGATGGTAATTAACTCAGGGAACCACAACTGGCCAACATGCAGAGAACAAGAAGCTGCAGACTGCTTGTCCCTGAGCAGGACACCTATATCACTCTTCTGCCAACATGGCTCGGGGAGCATTGCAGAACAAGAGGCAGAACAATTGTAAGAGCCAGGGGTGGTGGGTGATTACAGGGAAATGGTTTTCCAGGCAGCTACGCAGTTTATTCATGTGAACTCACAATGGTGACACCATAGACTCAAACTCTTCCTTTTTAGTTCCCTTGGTCAGGGTGCTTTATCAGCACAACAGAAAAGTGACTGATACAGGATCAAAGTGGGACCAAATATAGTGTATGAAATTTGCAAGCATGCAGTAAAAAATTTAAAAACAAAAAGAACAAGGAAACAAAATGAGGAAGCCATTCTAACTTTAAGCCTGTGGAAAGAACACAGAAGGAGTAAGCCTTGACTTAGACCTCAGACCTCCAGAATAATACAATAAAGGGAATTTGTGATAACTTGGTGAAGCAGCAATGTAATATTAAAATGTTGGTTTCAAGTACACATAGTAGCAGGAGAAAGACGTTTGTCTCTATGTTAAGGACACTTACTGCTCTTGAAGAAGACCTGGGTTCATTTCCAAGCACCCATATGCAGTTCAAAACCACCTGTAACTTCAGTTCTAGAGGATCTGACACTGTCTTTTGGCCCCCCAGGCTCTGAATACACATGCAGGCAAAACACTCGTCACATAAAATAAAAATAATTTAATTTAAAAATAAACATGTCTATGATCAAGAGCTAAGTGCATGGACTGCTTTTGCAACTTTTTGCAGATGTAAAATTATTCAAAAAGAAAAAGACAACAAATGCTGGAGAGGTTGTGGGGAAAGGGAAACACCCATCCACTGCTGGTGGGAATGTAAACTCATACAACCACTGTGGAAAGCAAGGTGGAGAACCCTTAAAAGACTCAAAAATGAGCCTACCACCTGACCCAGTCATACCACTCCTGGGTATATACCCACAAGACTCATCTTACTGCAAAAATGCATGCACATCTATGTTTATTGCAGCCCACTTTACAATAGCAAAAAGCTGGAAGCAACCCAGGTGCCCCTCAACCAAGGAGTGGATAACAAAAATGTGGTACATCTACATAATGGAGTTCTATGCAGAGGTAAAGAAAGATGACATCACGAATTTTGCAGGTAAATGGATGGAACTTGAAGCCATTATGCTGTGAAGTAACACAGTCCCAGAAAAAAAAGAAAAACAAATGGGGAATGGTTTCCCTTATTTGTGGCTGCTAGTACGAAATCCCCCAATTGAAAGGCAAGCTGAGGAATGTTATTGTTATATTTCTTTCTATCTGAAAGCAACTGTGATGTTGTAATGTGAATCTCTTAATGAGCCCTAGAATAAACGTACCACTTACTTCCAGACATGGTAATTAATGTATATGGACGTAAGGTATATATTCATATTTTAGAGTAATATAAAATTAAAGGGAAATAATGTGAACTCCTAAACATATATCGGAGTTAACATACAGTTTATTCCTGGAGGACATGATTCTAGTACATATATAACGTTTATATAGGCATATTTTGGAGCATTACAATTGGGAGGGAACCACAACATAAGGACTGGGTCAAAGAACAATGGCTTTATTAGCAAACTATACAATAGTAAACCTTGCATTAGCAAAGACTGAAGAGGTGATAATGTCCCCAAACTCCTTGTGGGAGAGTGCGAAGACCTAACACCTCCCATTTGCCATTTTGGTAAGTCAAGATGCATAGATTTGGAAAATGCTTTTGAGAGACCTCCAAGTGTGATAGCAAGTTATAAGCTTTCAAAAATTGTGGTAATGATAAAGAACCTAGATAGAAACCCCAAGTTGGCACAGGGTTCAAACTACATTACTTTAAGGGCATCACCCTGGGAAGATGCAGTAAGCAGCTGTAATTATTTTGCTTGCTGACCTTCCATATAATGTCATGTAATTACCTTAGTTCCTGGTAATCCTGACATGTGAGGATCACGTGTTTGAGGCCACCCTGAGCTACACAGCAAGACTCTGATGCAAAAGAGAACCAATTTTAAACAAAACAAAAAAATGTAATGAAAGGAACATTTTCATATGAAAGCTAGGTAAAAGGAATTTATGCACATTTTCAAAACTACCTTCACTGAATTCAAGACTATGAAAGTGATACAATATATATATATATGCTTATGCATATTTATCTGTGTATTATATACTTATAATTGCATATTATATATGTTTATGTGTATTTATCTGTGTATTATATACTTATAATTGTATATGATATATGGTTATATGTATTTACCTGTGTATCATATATTTCTCTCTTAAATTGTACTACGTTTTGTGTTATAGAAATAGGTTACTCATGAACTTTAGTTTGTAGATTTGTGAGGTGTGTTCTGGAAGACTGTTTTGAGAGAAACTTCATTGGACCTTGATAGAGGGTGGGCTGTAGGACAAAGAGTCTTCAGTGAGAACTAAGTGGAGATAGGGGGTTCTTCAAAGTGGAATCAAAGAAACACTCTTGGACAAATGGTGTCTCAGAATCCCCAGTAAAATGTACAGTGGAACACTGGTCCGGAATTCCAAATCTCCTGTGTCTGATATCAATTTCTAACCCCAATTCTCTGCTGCTTTTTCTTACCCATTTAGCTTCTTAAATGCAAATAATATTGCATTAAGTAGTTGCAGATAGTCTAATTAATGGGTATTAAATAATCATTGTGCCTCTCCTTTGCTGATATATATGTCTACTTGCTGTGCTATACAATACTGGACCATCTGACTAGACTGAGAGAATATTCAGGGAGCAACAGCGAAAGAGAGGATCCCCAAATCATTTATGGTTAGAGAATCAGACACCTGACATTTCAGAAGTTATTGAAGTAGTCACTGGACTTTTGTCGGGCTTTCTGACATTTGTTTTACTCTTTAATGAATTACATAAGGGAGAATACAGTTTAAGCTCCTGGAACATCCAAAGGTCTTAACTGGGCTGTGTTTTAAAACAATACCTCAGCAAGGCTGTGTAGTGAGAATTTCATGTCTCCAGAGCTCAATGGCTCTGGAGACATTGAGCTCTGGCTTCAGATCTTAACCTCCACTCATCTCAGCTCATCTGACGAAAGGCAGTCGTTGACTAACACTGCCAACTAGAACATGTAAAATAGAGAGCACACTATCTGGACCTTAGAGCTCTTGTTAAATTAGGTATGGGTGTAAAATGAAGTTCTCGATGCACAGCAGACTCCAACATGCTTTTATTTCCTTGCTGTTGGGCTTTAAAGCGCCTGGTTCTCCTGAGTCCCCACTCATTTTGTAGAGATGAGGGAGTGGCAGGCTGCAAAGCCAGGAATCCTAAACCTATCTTGGTGCTGCAGACCAAACCCAAAGCGCTGATTTCTCAGCTCAGCTCCTTGTTTTCCTGTTGCTGTCAAATCTAACCACCCAGCTGAGGAATGGCTCATCAAGTGCTGGTGGAAATAGAGCCTTGGAATCCGGAAAGTCTCCATGAACCAGGCTCACTCCTGATACAGCCTTTGATTCTTTCCTCTTACCCCCAGACAGCACTATATAGCTTCCACCTCTTGCTTCTCAGCCTGTCACTTCTCAAATCCTTCTCAGGAAGCCTAACAGCCTCATAAACAACTCAGGAATTACTGTGACCAACATCTGTGAGTATCGTGATGTCTCCCAAGGTAGCAGCCCTCCCATTTAACGCCATGCAGTGTTTTTGAAAAGGAGAATTTTCTCTTTCTTGACATATTCCAGGTTATCAAGAATACCTGAAATATGTTTCTTGTGACAAAAGTCTTTGAAGACATTTTACTGAAAAAATTTATGTTCTACTTTCAACTCTCTCAGTATCCCATATCCGTTGATTCAGAAACACCTTGGAAGTGAATGTTGGAAAATGGACAGGGGTTTGTCCCAATTGTTAGTTCATAGACCATGCTTGCACTTTGGTTTTTTGATAGTAGGGATGAGTTTTCTTCAAGGAGGAGAAATGAGTTTCTGATAGGCCTTGAATAAATATCCATGGTATATACAGCCACACCCCTGGGTTTCTTGCTGTCGATTCTATAGTCCTGTTCTACTAACCTGCTCGGCAAGATTTAACCTCAGGGCACAGATGTCCCTAACAGAAGATTCAAAATCCTCTAGAAAATAACTAAAAATTTTGTGTTGACAACTAGAATATGTAATTATGGAATTTAAGAAAGTATTATTTGCTACCTGCTAACCATAGTCAGACCAAGAAGTATAACCTGATCAGGATTCTGAAATCCTTGTGTTTCCTATTTATATCTAGCCTTCAGCTTCCCCTTATCACAGTGACTATTACTTTCTATGACAATTATGTCTTTATTTTCTTTTTCTTGTGTTTACTAAGACCTCAATGACAAATGATCACAAACTGGATGGCTTAAAATAGCAGAAAATTGTTCTCTTACAGTTCTGGAGGCTAGAAGTTTGGAATCAAGTGTTATCTCTCAATGTTCCAAGGAAGATTCCTTCCTTGACTTCACCAAGCTCCTGGTGATTCTGGACAACCCTTGGCACTCCCTGACTTGCGGACACATTGCTGCAATCTCTGCCTCTGTCCTTACATGGAATTCACATGGCCTTTGTATAATTACACCAGTCACTAGTGCCCATGTCAACATTAATCCAACAACATCATTTTCATTTTAATTGCATCTTTAAAGAATCTATTTCCAAATTGTTCACCCTTACAGGCTCCAATTGGATATAAATTTTGAGAAGACCTTATCACTTAAGAATATATATATTACGAGGGCTGGAGAGATTGCTTAGCAGTTAAGAGTACTGATTGCTCTTACAGAAGACTGAGGTTCGGCTCCCAGCCCCCACATGGCAACTAACAACTATCTGGAACTCCTGTTCCTGGGGATCTGACACCCTCTTCTGACCTCCACATTCATTGATGATATGGGTGCACTTATATGGATGCAAGCAGTACACTTATACACATAAAACAAATAACAAAATATTTTTAGAAGAGTACATCTATTCCTAAATAGTCTAGCTTCATCTATTCTGATTTTGAATTTAAAATGGAATTATATACTGCATATTCTTTTAGACCTGAAGCACAATCCCATTTGGGAGAAAGGTCTATCCAATCTTAAATTAAAGGTGTTGAGATGAGGAGATTCCCTGGACTATTTGGATAGTTCGAAAGACAATCTTAGGTGTCCTTGTAAGAGACAGACAGAGGGAGACAAAGGAAGAGGAAGAAGTGAGGCAGCCGTGGGTTAGAGAAATCAGAGTCAAATAAACTACTATTGTCAAGGTATGGATGCTTCACCAGCCTCAAGGGAGCTCTCCCTCTGTCACCTTGATTCAGCCTTGCAGGACTGATTTCTGACTTCCATCCTCCTAATCTAGGAAATGAGAGATTCCTGTTGTAAGTCTATGATCATTTTTATAGCAGATGAAGGAATTAACAATACCTAAGAGTAGAACTATCCGAGCTTGAGTCTCCATATTTTCAAATTTAGTACACAGTGCTGAACAGCATTCTTAAAGAACTGTTTAAAACAGTTACAGCAAACAGCTGAAGGGTTTCACACTTTGAATCATGATATGGAGGTAGCTTTGCCCAATTCCATGCCTGGAGAGCAGGGTGTGTATGCATGTGCACGTGTGTGTGTGTGTGTGTGTGTGTGTGTGTGTGTATGCACAACAACATGCACATGGATATCAGAAGACAGCCTTGGGTACTGATCCTTGCCTTTTGCCTTGCTTGAGCCAGGCTATTTTGCTTGTGAGCTTCCCAGGATTCCCCTGTCTTCACCTCCCATATCACCATGGTAGCCATCTTTTTTTTTTCTATAACTTCTTTATTTTTTTTTCATTTTTTAACAATAAGAAATAATTTATGAGTACAAGCATCCTTCATGTAAAACCAATTTGCAAGCAGTTGTGCCCAAACCCACACAGCCCAAGGGTCCCACCATCCAGCTGGGGGGGCTTGTATGTTCAATCAAGTTGATCAAATAAGTGTCCAGACTATGTTGTTGTTGTTTCACCATTCACCCCAATCACAGCCCTTACATTCTACCATGCCCTGTCTTCCACAGATTGTTCCCTAGGCTTAGAAAAGGGGCACAGGTGGATGAGAAGCAAAACAGTCTACTTTCTCTGGAGCTGTCATTTTGGACTCTGGTCAATTTTGGCTGTTTCTTTTCATGAGCTGACAGTTTGTAAGGAATAACCTTTCAATCCTACTAATGAAGCACAAGCAATTAGATATATAGGTATTTAAACAGTACTAATTGTTGTGGTAGGTTACTTTGCTATAGACACAGATGTTTGGATGGTATGTTAATCCATGAATTATGTTTTTTTCTGTAAAATATGACAGGGTCTTACTGTGGCTTATAACATCTCCTAACCACTAGAGGATGTAAGCTTGTGGCATCAGCCATGGGTTATTCTTCCAAGGAGAGAGCTAATAGCCAATTAGATTTGGGGTATACAGGCATATGGCTGCCACTACTGCACAGTATTTCCAGGCAGGTGAGGTGGAGCTGGTGCTGACAGAGGAGTCTTGCTTGATTCAAGGAGATCTATATTTGTTTAATTGGTTTAGTGGCCTTTGGTAACACTCTCTGGTATTCCAGAGACCAACTGTACACTTGCAAGTGTGGTCTTAATACATCTTTCCCATGCTTACATCAGGCCTTTGACAGCGATGCCTTATCACCTTTCTTCTTGCAGGTATCCCAGTTTACAGGCAAGAAGCCTTTACCTTTTGGGGGGGGCTTGGATCCCCTGGCCAACATCTCCTTGGTAGAATAATTGATTGCTGATATCAGAGCTCTCCTGTATTAATATATTTTGCTTAAATGCACAGCTTAAGGAGACTTTAGTTTTATATTTTGTTCTGAATAGAGAATAATCCTTTTCACAGTTCCTATGTCTATTAGTCAATTAAAGAAGGCAGTTTTGCCGGTTTTATAAAAGATTACCTCTATAACGGCTGGCTCCAATTTACAGTTAGAGAACAACCTCATAATCATCATATTCCTCCTTGTTCTATGAAGGGGAGGTAAGAAATTCTTTCATATTAAAACTTTGCAACATCTAGAAGGTAAGTGTCATTAGGACTCATTATAAATAGCTGTTACAAGTAGGATCCACAGAGGGGTTTGATGTCTGTAGCAGTCTGAGGCTTTTCTTCCTTTCAATGTTCAGACAGGCCAACCTTTCTGCTGGCACTTCCTGGTACATCCTACACAATGCAAAGCTGTATCCTTTCTTTTTCAGCCATTAAGTTGGTGACATTTTGACCTGTTGGAACATACAAATCTTTTCCCGTAGTTTTAAGATTTGAATTGCAAAGTTTTTAACAAAAAGTTTCATATATATATATATATA